>JAAGKR010005235.1:0-52954 GCA_011419295.1 Clarias macrocephalus | reverse complement strand
CACACAGCTGTTCCTCACACACTCTCTAAAACACATCTTGTTAATGGAACAGTTGATGTCTCCTGATGTCACAAGTGTGTTTTACATTTAATCTGCTTTCTGTAGGCTTTAGCTTCTGGACGTCAGTCTCCTCAATTTCACAGACCAGACTTTCAGACCTCAAGCATCAGTGTCCATCAACATCTCTCATTTGATGGAGTGAGGAATTCTCTCTCAGATCTGAAGAAGAGACTCGAGGAATTCTGTGAGGAGGAATTCAACAAAATCCCTCCACATGGTAAGAGGAGCTGTTCCTGCTGGAGAAACACAATGATGGACGTCTTTACTCGCTCTGTCAAGTCTTATTTCTTAGCAATGCTCCTGCTGACCTTCCTGCAGACAGTTTTAACTAAAATACTGATTTAAAATGAATAAACTGACTGTATCACTTTAAACTGTTTCCATCTTTTACAACCTGATGATGCTTTTTGTCTTCATTTCCATTTTTCTCTCCACAGCTGCAGCAGTTCAGATCTTTTCACCACCAGAGCCACAGAGCAGAGAAGAGTTTCTGAAATGTACACACATACAAAAGCAGTAGTTTGGAAAAATACTTGTTATAGAACACTGAAAAACAAATTAATTTCATTTAGCTTAAAAATTCAAATAAATCGATGTCTGGTTTTAAGGAATACACTTCTTTATTAATTAACTATCTGCCTGGTCAGCTCATCTCTATCTAATGTTTAAGCATTTCTCTCTCAAACATCAGTGCACACAAACAGCTGTCAGTACTATATAGTCTGATAGCACCTTAGAAAATACTAAATACTGAAATTCTGGAAGAAATTAAACATTTTTTAAAATTAAAATTGTAATTAACATTGAGACGTTTCTCCCTCAGATATCAGTGCACACAGACAGCTGTCTCACTCTCCACATGAATATACAGTATTCTGTGAATTAAACCCAACATGTTCACATTGTTTAGTTTGTTTTTCTCTTTTATTTTAGATTTCTGTTATCTGACTCTGGATCCCAACACGGCACATCGTAACCTCATTCTGTCTGAGAAGAACAGAGCGGTGAGAGGCAGTGAGAGAGAGCAGCAGTACTCTGATCATCCAGAGAGATTTGATTACTTCACTCAGGTGTTGTGTAAGGAGAGTGTGTGTGGACGCTGTTACTGGGAGGTGGAGTGGAGCGGTGATGGTGTGTCCATATCAGTCTCATATAAAGACATCAGCAGGAAAGGACGGGGTGATGAGTGTGTGTTTGGACACAACAATCGGTCCTGGAGTCTGTGGTGTTCTATTTTTCTCTCTTTCTATCACAACAGCATTAGGACTGATCTCAGAGCTCCATCATCCTCCAGAATAGGAGTGTATGTGGATCACAGTGCAGGAACTCTGTCCTTCTACAGCGTCTCTGACCCCATGAAGCTCCTCCACAGAGTCCACACCACATTCACTCAGCCTCTGTACGCTGGGTTTGGGCCCAACTGCTGGTCTGACTCTACAACTGTAAGATTGTGTGATCCAAAATAAAGTGTGTAGTGTTTGGTGTAAAATTAAAGTTTAAATTTAAAGATCTGGGTGAGATTTTGCATATCAGAGTTCAAACATTGTATCTAACAAAACGGTTACGTGATGAAATTTATCCTTAGAGCTCAGAATGGGCTTCAGTATAGGGTTAATTTATATTTACATTATTCTCAGACAATTACAAAGTAGATGTTTAAGTGTGACCAAACACACACAGATCATTCTTATTATTCTGTAAAAACAAATACTGTGGGGATTCTGTTTGTCTGCTATTTACTCAGCACACACACACACATACACACTGTTTTTTTCTTTATCGAAAGGCATTTAATTTTGAAAACTTCTAAATAAATATATTAATATTGTATGTATTGAACATCTTTTTAAACAGACTTGTATTATTATGAGTAATGTTAATGTGTGGCGAATGTTACTAAGAAATTGAAAAATGAAATAATACAGTAATAAATATATATATATCTGTGGTTTAGGACTCATCAGCTGTTATAAATTCTGATATGTATGTCATTTAATATCATGCAGCCCGCACAGTGGTAAAAGTCTTCCACTTTGTTGTAATTGCACTTAACAGCTCAGATTTTAGTCTGGGGGGCACCATAGGTCACTCATGAGATAGTTAGCTGTGTTTCGAGTAGCTGCTTGAGAGAAAATATTGGAATTAAAGCACTCAAAGTTAGAAATTTAGACAAATTCAGGACACTTGTAATGATGTGAATCTTGCGGGGGGCAGATCCAAGTGATGACACTTCACACTGTTCAGAACAGGCATCATTATCATTAGCTGCTAGAATGGCATATTATAAGTTCACTCATCTCACATACTGTGTTTGTCTTTACATTACCTTATGGTGCATTAAGTTCCAAGGTTGGTGATACAACTAATTTACCACTAGACTACGTATTTATTACAACTAGTTTTATTTAATGGCACCTTAATGGCTAGAGATTTCTGATTGTGGTAAATGATGCGGTCGTATGCTAAAGAGCCGGCCAGCTAGGGTTTGTTTTTAGCCTAGCACAAACTCCTGCTTGCTTGCTGCGCTTCCTCACGCACCGCTTCCAATGTCCCCTCCTCTGGCCACTGGCCAAGGTCTGGAGGCCTGGTTCCTGCAGCATGCCGAGGTTGAGTAGCTTTTCCCGCAACTCATGTCTGGATGCTGGACATTCTGACCAGAAGTTCTCAGTCAGTATGGATCGGGAACTGCACCTCCAGCACCACCACACTGAGTACTGGGGCTCCACAGGGCTGTGTACTCAGTCCCCTGCTGTTCACACTGCTGACTCATGACTGAGTAGCGACACACAATTTGAATCACATAATCAAGTTTGCTGATGACACGACTGTGGTGGGTCTCATCAGCAAGAATGACAGGTCAGCATACAGAGAGGAAGGGCAGAGGCTAACAGACTGGTGTAAAGACAACATCCTGTCTCTGAATGTTGATAAGACAAATGAGATGGTTGTTGACTTAAGGAGGACACAAACTGTCAAATCTCTGCTGAGTATCAACTGTTCTTCTGTGGAGGTCAACAGCACCAAATTCCTAGGTGTCCACCTTGAGGAGAACCTCACCTGGTCCCTCAACACCAGCTCCTTGCACATAAAAGCCCAACAACGTCTTTTCTTCCTGGGAAGGCTGAACTCTGAAATCAGCACACACTGATCAACACTATCAAATTATTGTACACACCAAACTGTAAAGGCTCGTTTAAAAATATTCATTATTTGTTAATAATAATAATAATAATAATTGTTATTCATATAGCGCCTTTAGCTCAAGGACACTTTACAATGAATGTAAACATGGTACAAACAGACATTAAAGTACAGACGAGGGGAAAAAAAAACGGAAATACAAAACAAGACCTAAAAGACAGACATGCAGAGGACAGGTGGATTGAACCATAGGAGTTTAGTTTAACGAATCAGACATATAACATTCAGAAAACAAGTGAGTTTTGAGTAAAGATTTAAATACTGAAATATTATTAACAGAATGGAGAGAGTGTGGTAGAGAATTCCAAAGTTTGGGCGCAATAACACTACATGATCTGCCCCCCATTGAAGAGAGGCGGTACCGAGGGACAGCAAAAAAGCCAGAATCGGAAGAACGAAGTGAGCAAGTCGGAATTTAGGGGACAAGCAAGTTGAAAAGATAAGAGGGGTCTAAGCCATTTAAAGATTTAAAAACAAGGAGAAGAATTTTAAATTTAATACGGTAGGCAACTGGGAGCCAATGGAGATCATACAAGATTGGGGTTATATAAGCAGAGCATTTAGTATGAGTGAGTATTCTAGCCTCAGAGTTTTGAATATATTGCAATCTGGAGATGGAACTGGCAGGTAGACCAATGAAAAGAGCATTACAACAATCAATGCGTGATGAGACGAATGCATGGATGACAGTTTCAGCATCTTTGGTTCTGATGAAGGGACGCAGTTGGGCAATACGGCGTAAATGGTAGAATGCAGATTCAGTGACAGATTTAATATGAGATTGAAAGGAGAGTGTGGAGTCTAAGATAACTCTAAATTTTTGACAGAAGTAGATGTTTTGATGAGGGAATCAGCAATCTCACAAGTGAAATTGGTGGAAATATTGTTGGTGAGTGCTGGGGTTCCAATCAAAATTATCTCTGTTTTATCCATATTAAGTTTCAGAAAATTTAAGTTAAACCAATCTCAACACAAGCATCTGCAATTTGGGCAGATGGAGTAGGTGTACAGATAGAATAAAGTTGAATGCCATTGGCATAAATGTGATAGGTGAGACCATGACGTTGAAGGATCAGACCGAGTAAAATTATGTAAATTGCGAATAATAGTGGGCCAAGAACAGATCCCTGGGGAACACCTCGCTTCAGACGGGAGTGGGTGATTGAAAATCCTTAACAGAAATATAGAATTGTCTATCTGAGAGATAGGAAGAAAACCAAGAGAGAGCAGTACCAGAGATACCCAGACAAGAAAGGCGAGAAATAAGTAAGTCATGGGAAACAGTATCGAAGGCAGAGCTGAGATCAAGTAGCAGTAGTATAGACAAGGAGCCAGAATCCCCAGAGAGCAGTAGATCATTTACTACCTTTACAAGTACAGTTTCAGTACTATGGAGGGGGTGAAAACCTAACTGAAAAGGGTCGAAGAGATTATTATAGAAAAGACTAGAGTTGGGTAGCAACAGTACTTTCCAGTAATTTAGATATGAAAGGTAAATTAGAAATTGGACGATAGTTAGATAGAACTGTGTCACGGTACACCAGGTCACGCCCACACCTCAAGCCAAGTGATGATCACCTATGACTCCGCTCCACACTCCAGTCCACTGCTTTCATTTTGCCGCCTCATTCATCGGCTCAGCACACCTGTTCTTAATTTCATTCATTACTCTGCTCTATAAAACTCTTTCACAAACCACCACCTCTTGCCAGATTATTGTGTGCCCTCATGCCCAATTTTCCAGCGTTTTTCTCTGCCTTGACTTTTGGATCTCGACCCACGCTTTGTTTCACGGACCTTGCTCTCGTTTCACGTTTTGGATTAGTGCTTTTTCGGATTTCTGGATATCGACCATCGCTCACGTTTCATGACCACGAATCAGGATCACGGACTGTATTTGATTTCATGACCTCGAACCAAGCACGCTCACAACCACGATTATTCCCCGCGGACCAGAGTTGCGTTCAGCGCACACCGGCTCTTCACTTCCGCATTCTCTACGCGAGGCTCGCGCCGTGCCGCCGCATCTCCGCAAAGCGGGAGCTTTCATTCACAAAACTAACAGCGCGCTCATGCACGGATCGTGACAAACTGAGGGGTCAAGGTTAGATTTCTTGAGCACAGGTGTAACTGCAGCAGTTTTTAGTGGCAGAGGAAATGAGGCAAAGATGCATTGATGAAATGAGAAATAGAGTGGCAAAGTTTCAGGAGAGAAGTAGGAGCAGGATCAGGATTTGTTAATTCTGCTACTTTACTTTTAGTAAAGTAACGTTTACTGTTTCTCCTCCCAGAACCTCAACTCATTACCACAAAGTATTGAAATGTCATGTTGTTGCGTTGTCACTTATTGCCATCTATTTAGATAGACAAAGACTGGCAACATTTTTATCAGGCTGTGGAGCACAATCACCCTCCCTGATTAGGTTATAAACACTGTGCACGTCTAATTTTATGAACACCCTTGCTTTCTAAAGGCACTCAAATGTTGTGTTCATCAGAGGTAAGGGGTCCTTCATAGTGAAAGCATTAAGCCCGTGGTAATCAATGCAAGAATGGAAATCTCCATCTTTTTGTTTTGAAAATACCTCATGGGGTGTGTCAATGAGCTTATTGCCTACCTTGCCATTTTACTAGGCCAATTCAAGCATCTGGCTAGTATTGAGGGGGATCAGGAAAGCAATTTTAGCTTCATGAGATGGGAACTGTAAAGGTACAGAGTTACAGAGCACTGCATGGTATGTGCATAACACCTACCTGGCTTCCCAGCTTTTTAGGTAAAGCTGAGGAACTCTTGTATAAGTCACAACTTTGACAGAGAAAGCCAAATTGTGAGTTGGTTAATGGCATGATTCAGGAGCCAAGCAATTCAGCCAGTACTTGCTCATATTTGCCCATGATGTTGGTTTGTCCTGCTTTTCAATGCCATTTGATCTAAATACATTGCCTCTTTGGTTATTTATGAATGGTATTCCAGCTCTCTTAGAACCGTGGACGGAAGCCAATTGCAGACTTAAGGGATTGGTGAGGAGGTATGCTTGGGGGGGGGGGGGGGGTATTGAATCCTTCTGCTGTACTGTGAAACAATATAAGAATAGGTAAAACTCACTTTTATTTTTTTTGCCTATACATTCTCATAACATGTGTCAAACTGATGCATGCAATCATAATCTTACTCACTGATTCTGTTAGGACACTTCTGTAGATGCTCACCTGGGTGCCAGTCATAGCAAATGAGGAAGTAGGTGCCCTGAGATTTGCCTGAACCTCTATCTAAAAAAATAAAACATCAGAAAACTTACCTAGTGCATTCCTCCTAATACACATCACACAAACTCACTTTACATGAGAAGTAACGTTATGTATTATTGTGGAATAAACTAGTGGTTATGAGCTACATTCATGAACTATGGTTTTCCTCCTCACTTTCCTGCTTAATGCTCTGATTTTCCACTGATGGAGTGGCCAACACTGAGAGCACCAGGATAGAAAGATAAAGTAGCTGCTAAAGTCTTAAATTGTTACCTTTACTTGATTAATAACGCTGATGGTTTTGCTTGATGTGTCACCTGTGTGTGTATTGCAGTGGGTGTGCTCATATTTATAACATACCTGTCTTACCGCACCTCAGTTCTTACAGCTTTAACTGAAACAGGTGAGAAAGAGGTGAGACATGTAAAGCATTTCTGAATTAATTACTCCTAATTCTTTTTACATGTAGAATCAACTCCTTTAGTCAGTTAAAGAATATAACCTTCAAGAAATTGGAATAAGTTGTTGTTGTTGTTGTTGTTGTCTAATACTGTATGTGTTATGTTTAATAGAGTGTTATGAATTATTACTGAGAATAACTTTAATCTTGTCAGACTGGTTAGTAATTATTTGAGCTAACGCCCTTCAGTCACAGAACAAGAAGGTTAAGCACAGAGATTATTTTGAACTCCAAATTCATCTGGAATTTGAAGACTTCCTGGCAGTCATCTGAAATATCACATCCAGCATTATATACAACATGAACAACAGCTGATTGACTCTTTTGCCCCATGTTCTATCCATGTCATGCCATGACCATCATAGTTCGTCCATTAGGTAGTTCCTATAATCTCTTTTAAAAACTCATATCCTGGAATCTTCAAAACATTAACAGTCAATGTACAACTGCGAAATCAACTTCCTCTAAAACTATCAGAGGAACCAGACTCAACAAGGAACCCTTCCTCATTTGCTTCATACTGTATCAGATAGCAGAGATTGTTATGCAGTCATACTGTGTGTTAGGTCACCGGAAATTCGATACAACTGAATATGTGTTTAAGTTAATACAGAGTCTAGTTCCGTTATTGAGGTACAAAACTGTAAAAAAAATTCCAGTCCTGACCTATTGAATGGCTGCAGTCACAAGTCATCAGAGAACAGCTGTCTTCGTAAGCCAATGTCTGCCAATCTTCATGGTAAAGTGGAACCGTCCCCAGTTACCACATGCATTCAAGGCAGACAACAAAGGGCTTCCATGTGAGGAGATCTCCAACAAGAAGTGACTCTAATCAAACATACCAGTTCACCATAATATTCTATGTCTATGGATCCTGAGGACTGATTTTGTGGAGCGAAAGACGAGTAGTTGTCCTGTTAACAAACTCTCCCACCTGAGCTGTGGATCTCTGCAGCTCTTTCAGAGTTACCATAGACCTCTTTGCTGTTTCTCTGATTAATGGCCTGTGAGTTTAGGTACACTGTAAAAAAAAAAAAGTCCTAATTTTACAGAAAATAACTTTAAAATTTTATAGTACTTTTCCTTTTTTTTAAACTACATAAAAATCTCTGCAAAATTACAGAATAATTTATTTTTAAATTATTAAGCGTACTATTTTTAAGGATTATTTCAATACTGAAAAATTATAATTTTTTCAAAATTTTTAACAGGAAAAATACCATTTTATTTTAACTGTGTTTTTTCTGTTTTTGTAAATTACGTACAACTTTATGTAAAATTACAATAATACATTGTAATTAAATATGAAACTCATTAGATAAAGGTTAATGTCCAGACTAAATATGTAATGTTTTTCTTTGTAATTTTGAGGTAAATCATATTAATTTTAGAATACTTTGACATTCAAGTTTTAGATGCAAATTTAGCATTTTCTCATGACATTTTAAAAGATTATCCACAGGAAGTGGCACAGGTAAGGCAGCAGAAGTCCCACACTTACATGTAGGCTATAGTATCTGCTTTATGTCTTTATGCCAGCACCCATGCACACGTTGTAAACGCCACAAATATTGTTTTTGTTTTGATGACATTTGTTCTGGAATATCACCATGGCAATCAAGCCATCACCTTTCTTAATGCAGGCCTGAATATTCTGACTAAGGATAATGTATTTGCTCTGTAGCTGTTTGAATGCAACACTTTAAGTTACGTTTTGATATTTTGCTTGTATGAGGGGAACTATGGTGTTATTTTTGTACCAAAAACGTTAGCGAAAATGCCGCGAGCTCTCCGCGTTAACTGTCACAGCCAATCAGAAGCTGGAGACAGGAACATTCTAATCTTGTTTCTGATTGGCGGATATATTCTAATCACCACTGCATTATTGGCACATTTAAATAACCGCAAGAGTGAGGGCGGGACCTGTCATGAAATCGCTTAGGTATCAGACACGTGATATATAACGTGATATGAACCAGCCAATCGGAAACAGGCGTCCTTCAATGTTTAACATTGTCAATGTTTAATGCACGCAGAAGAGGTCTGCAGCCGGTAAATGGTTTCTGTGTAAATTGAGAGGAGTGAAGACACGTTGGTGAGCTACAGGTGAGGAGGAAAACAGTCTCTGAGGGACAGAGGAGAAGACTCTGAAATGTCATCGTGTTTCAGTGGGAGAAAAAATACCTGCAAGCTTAAGAGACAATGGGGGTAAGAGATTTTTTAGTGTCATTTTAATTAGTGGTGCTTACGAAGTGAAGCACTACTATTATAATCTCACAGGCTTATTTTTCTTTTTCTTCTTCTTCCGTATGAAAGTTCGGCACGTAACTAGTCCCGCACTGTTTGTCGTAGACCCATAAATGAGGTGTCAAATCGTGCGGCTTGTCCGGGAATGGGGTGCTATGACTTTTTTCTAAAGGGTCGGCGGTTAATTGCCCCTAAAAAGTCCCATAGACTTAACATTGAGACCAACTTTGACGGATTGTAGCGCAGAGCGGGAATTTTGTAGAACGGTCAAATTTACCACATTTGTTGAGGTTTGCAACCTGTGTCAGAACATACCCTGCAAGAGGGTATAAGTTTTACCCCCGGGGCAAAAGAGGTCCCCAAATTTGCCCCATAGACATATAATGGGGAAAAATCCCATAGACTTAACATTGAGAACAATTTTTGACAGATTGAAGCACAGAGTGAGAATTTGGTAGAAATCTCAAATTCACCACATTTGAAGAGGGTCGCAAGCTGTGCTAGAAGATACCCCGCACGAGGGTATAAGTTTTGCACCCGGGGCAGAAAAGGTGCCAAAATTTGCCCCATTGACATATAATGAAGATGTTGGCACATAACTATTACAGTATCGTTTGTCGTAGATCCATGAAAGAAGTGCCAAATTGTGCGGCTCATTTGGGATTGGGGTGCTAAGACTTTTCTAAGGGGTGGGTGGTTAAGGGGGCAATTAACTGGCCCAAGAAATCCCATAGACTTAACATTAATACCAACTTTAACGGATTATAGTGCAGAGTGAGAATTTGATAGAAATCTTAAGCTTACCACATTTGAAGAGGCTTGCAAGCTGTGTCAGACAGACCCCATAAGAGGGTATAGGATTTACCCTGGGGGGGGGGGGGGGGGGGTGAGATGCCCAAATTTTCCCCAGTGAATTATAATGGGGAATTTGGAGTGTAACTAGAACTGTATCATTTGTCGTACACCCATAAAAGAGGTGTCAAATTGTGCGGCTTATTCGGGATAGGAACTTTTCTGAGGGGGCAGGCAATAAATTGTCCCCACAGGAGGCAATTAATCTCCCCAAAAAATCCCATAGTCTTAACATTGAGACCAACTTTGACGGATTGAAGCGCCGAGTGGGAATTTGGTGGGAATCTCAAATTTACCACATTTGTAGAGGGTTGTAATCTGTGTTGGATCATACCCCGCAAGAGGGTATAGATTTTACCCCCGGGGTAAAACAGGTGCTCGAATTTGCCCCATTGACTTATAATGGGGAATTTGGTGCATGACTCATCACTTTCCGTTCGTTGTAGACCCATGAAACAGGGGGCAAATTGTGTGGTTCATTCTGGAATTTATTTTATTTGGGTTTATTCGGGGAAAGGGGGCTTGACATGACTTTTCTAAGGGGCGAGTGGTAAACTGCCCCAGTAGGGGACAATTAAGATACAATAGTAAATTCCATAGGAACTTTGAAACTGAATATAACTGTGCATCCCACTGTCGTAGAGACACAGGGAGGGCTCATTTTACTCAGGCAACCAATCAGTTTTTCGCATTTGTCATGACGCTCATAAGCTCACACCCCCTAGCAACATCACTAGCATGCTGTTAGCATGTTGCTAGCATTATGGTAATTATATTTGCATGTTGCTAGCATTATGGTAATTATATTAGCATGTTGCTAGCATGTTGCTAACAATGTTAGCATGTCTCTAGCATTATGCTAACTATATTAGCATTTCACTAATAACGTGTAGAATGTTGCTAACATGATGCTAGAGTGCTTAGCATGTTGCTAGCATGACGTCTAGCTGATTAGCATGTTGCTAGCATTATGCTAACTATATTAGCATGTTGCTAGTATAGAAGAAATTTTTATTTGATTTTATGTGTCATACCCTACTTTTAAGAAATAAAAGATACCCCAGCTTGAAATAATGAGAGACTTGCGTGAGAGGCTGAGCATATAGGCCTCTTGGAATGTGCCTGTTTAAGAAATCTGATCTATACATTGAGGCACCTAGAACTGGGAAATTTAATGAAACCCAGATGTTGAATGTAAAATCAGCGTGGGAAGACTGGCCGCCTTTGTTTAGGATCAGTATTTAAGCAAGAAGCTGTTGGGAGTCGTGGTGCGTTCTGCAGACCTCCCGACATTGTTGATCAACCAATAAAGTTGTAACCTTCTAAAATCAAAGCCTGAGTTGTCAATTAATTTCCACGACATCCTGGCGCTGCGAGCAGGGTTGGCAAAGGCGTGGCTGATCACCGTGGGCATCCTTGGCGGGCAGCACAAACAGGTGGCCACCTAAAAAGGTAAGTAACTTTTGCTTATATATTTAGTTTGTGTTGTAAAAAGCAAACTGGATGATGTGGTCGGCTTAACCTCCAAATCACACAAAGAGTTCTGTGATCACATCTCACATGCTGTTGAACAGTACAGGAAAAACAAGCAGAAGTCGAAAGCTCAAGAGAAAGAGCTACAATAGAAACCAGCTCACTTACAGCTTGAAGAACTGACTAAGAAAAACAAGAAAAAGCTTCAAGCTACGCTAATTACCACAGAGCAAGTGTCTGGGGGGGCCCAGGCAATCCTTCACCCATGATCCAGCCTGCTGCAGTCACAGCGCTGACAGCACCAGCAGCCCTACCCCCAAACTCACACCAGTCATCAATGTTTACCCGCAAAGCCAGAAAGAGTGGAGAACTAATCAGCGCCAGAGGGGACAAAGAGACACTTATGCTGACTTTCCACCAGGCGTATGCTGGGGGTGTGGACTGGCTGGACATACTGTAACCGATGAAGATGCCCCACACATCCATGGCCCCAGCCCCCGAGGGGTATGATGGGAGGGGGGTGGCAGCAACCTCCTCGAGATCAAGTTCAAGGCCCAGTAAACTCATGGGGGGGTCCAAAGCAGGGGTATTAGGAGTGCCCAGAGAATCCTATGGGGGAGAATCAGTTACCTATTTTAACAACTAATGCTGAACAAGAACCCATGTTACACATTGAGGTAGGCGGTAAAAATACACCCATGTTAGTTGATACAGGAGCAGTTTATACATGCTTAAATTTAAGTCATGCCTCACATCTCCCCTTGTCTGGGAAATTTGCCAAGACAGTAGAATTCTCGGGACAAAAGCAATTGATTTCTATGACTGCTCCAGTCCGTCTACAAACTAGCAATAAAAGTGTGACTATACCTGTATTAGTTTCAAGTCAGACACCAGTTAATTTGTTGGGCAGAGATGCATTGTGTAAATTAGGATTGCAAATATTGTGTTCTCCAGAAGGGGTATATGTTGACATGAACGGTATAAAAAAATCAAATGGTAATGATTGACCCGCAAGCAAATGTGTTTTGGATAGGACAGCTAGAAAGGGATGTAGGTAAAGTAAACCATAAGTGGGGAGAGTTCATTAAAGCACAGATTCCTGAAGCACAATTACCTACTTCAGACTTTCACTGTACACAATGGTGTATGATCCAACTAAGGATTCTGGTTTAGAACAAACATTGTAGGAAGAAACAAAAGAGCACAAGGTTGAGTTAATTACACAGTACATCATCATAGGTCGGCAAGGAACAGCTATCAGCATAGAGGAGTGTGATTTTGTGAAAAGGCAGTTCAATGTAACTGATTCTGTTCCTCATGTAACATTGTATGTTGGCAGAAATTACAGATCAAAGGACTTAGGACCAATGATGAAGAGAGCTAAAGAGGTCCAGTGGGAGTCAACCATAAATCCATTGATTTTTCATTCTACAGATAAAAACTATATCAAAATATTGTATGGTAATAACTTGATTGGTGTTCCTCAGGAATTTGTTATTAGCCACAAGACACAGACACAAATGGCATCAGCAACTGAAGTAGTTGAGACCGTTGAGGGTAAGCTATATAGGGAAATGGAGAGTCAGGTCCCACCTGAATTATGGTCTCAGCATGATACAGATGTGGGCCTAATTAAATCAGCCAGCCCAATTCGAATACAACTCAAACCAAATGTTAAACTGCCCAGAATAAGACAATATCCTTTGCGACCTGAGGCAGAGGCTGGTATAAAAACCACTATTGAAGGCCTTGTAAAAGCAGCCGTGTTAGAAGAAACAACTAGCTGCTGTAATACTCCAATTTTCCCTGTGATCAAGCCAGGTAAAAATAAATGGCATCTCGTGCATGATTTACGAGCAATTAATAGTATAACAGAGGATTATACAGCAGATGTTCCAAATTCACACACACTTACTTCACTGTGATTGATCTTTGTTCAGCGTTCTTCCATATACCAGTTGCTGAGGAGAGTAGATATTTGTTTGCATTTACTTATGCCGGTAAACAATATTCGTACCGCAGAATGCCACAGGGGTTCCATCATGCTCCACATATATTTAATCAGGTTTTGAAAGCTGATTTAGCAGATTTAGTGATAAAAAGAATTCTGTTTCAGTACATGAATGATGCTTTGATATGCTCGTCATCGTTAGAAGCATGCCATAGGGATTCCATCAAGGTACTCGGTAAGATAGCACAAGTAGGTCATAAATTGTCTAAAAATAAACTGCAATACTGCAAGCCTCAAGTTGAAAATTTAAGGCCGTTAATTTCACATGGTACAATAGCCATAGTGCCTACCCAGTTAGAAGGCATAAGTAAAGCACCCTTGCCACAAATAGTTAAACAGCTAATGACCTTTTTAGGCTTAACAGGCTTCAGTGCTGACTGGATTGAGGAGTATGCAGTAAAAACAGCTCCACTGAGGAAAATAATGAGAGAAGAAGGACTGCAAAATCTAAGTGCTTTGTTAAAATCAAACACAGATGCACTGTTACCATTTGAGTCCCTCAAAAAAGAGATGCAAACAGCGCCTACCTTAGGTATACCTGATTATACCAAACCATTCCATTTGTATGTGGCTAACCGAGCTGATGGATATGCCTCAGCTGTATTGATGCAGGAAACCTGCAATGGTAGGAAAAACAGCCCTTAGCTTACTACAGCACTAAGCCAGATAATGTAGCACAAGGCTACCCACCATGCTATTTGCAGGGGCTTGCAGCAGTATATTATGCATATGACAAAGCCTCCACATTGACTATGGGTTACCCAGTAACCATTTATACACATCATAAGTTTGTGGAATTGATAGAACAAGGGAAGTTTGTTCCAACTCAAGCTCACCTTCTAGCATACTCTTCATTGCTCACATATCCTGACATTACGATCAAAAGATGTGACACGGTTAATCCTGCTGAATTAATTCCTTTGGCGTATGAAGGTGTGTCTCATGATTGTGTGGCAAACTCTTTGGCATTTATTAGGTTACTGATCTTGAGTCTAAACCGATATCTGAAGCGGAAGTTACTTACTTTGTTGATGGATCTAGTTTCAGAGACCATGTAGGGAGTCATACTGGGTATTCAGTAATAAGGAAGAATGGAGAAGACTTTGAACCTGTCCTATCTCAGCACTGTTTACAACCGTGCTCTGCTCAGTTAGCCGAGTTGAAAGCCCTCACAGCCGCATGCCAGCTAGCTGAAGGGCTAGTAGCAAATATTTTTACAGATTCAGCCTATTCACATGGTGTGTGTCATCTGTTTGGAGCAGTATGGAAGCAGAGAGGGTTTAAAAAGAGTGACGGAACACCCATCCAGCATGCTGAACAGATAAGCAAGTTAATGTCTGCTATGATGCTACCAAAACGATTGGCTGTCATTAAATGTCAAGCTCACAAAAAAGGAAATGACTATGCCACTAAGGGTAACAACATAGCAGACTTAGAAGCAAAGCAAGCATCAAGGTGTCAAGTAGCAGTGATGGGACCAGTAGCCCTTATAGAACCGCAGCCTCAGTTGGAGGATATTATCCAAATTCAACATCAAGCAGGTCCTTATGAGCACTCAATGTGGCTCCAGAGGGGAGCTCAGAAGAATGCACAGGGTGTGTGGCGTTCACATGAAGGTTTAATCATTGCACCCACAGCGCTGTTAAACATTTTGGTTTCAGATGCTCGTGGATTTGATCATTGTGCCAGAGGAGAGGTTGTGAGGAAAATTAAAAACCAAGGGTATTGGTCTCCCTATCTGCATGCTATGGTTGATGCGTTCCTAGCTTCATGTGAAATATGTGCTAAGCATAATGTCAGAAAGGGAACAGCGACACCTATTGGCCATACACCGGTACCTGAAGGTTCATTTAAGCACCTAGTGATGGATTATGTGGACATGATAAAGTATGCTCGTGGCAAAAGGTACATGCTTGTAGTAATTGACCGGTTCAGTAGGTGGGTAGAAGCAATGCCATCTGCAGATGAAGGTGCAGGAACAGTTATAAAATTTCTTACAAGAGAAGTAATACCTAGATTTAGAATTCTATCAGAATAAAGCAGGTACTACATCAGTTAAGAATAAAGCAAATATTTGGGTGTGTCTACCATCCACAATCCCAGGGGATGATAGAAAGAATAAACGGTACTCTCAAAGATAAGCTTAACAAAATTTGTGCCAGGTCTATCTACGCGTGTTCAGAAGGAAGTGGCACGAACCCAGGAGAGAAGGGCCCTACAAAGTTGTAGCAGCCACTCCAACAGTGGTCCAAGTAGAAGGCAAAACCACATGGTATCATTTAAACCATTGCACAAGAGTCCCTAAAGTAAGTAAGGGAGAAAGTGCAGAAGAAGAGGACCCACCGCCCAATAGTAATAACATACAAGGTCTTGCAATCTGTGTGAAAGGTGTGGAGGAAATAAAGCAGAAAGATGGGGAAAATAAAGTGGATAACATACCTAATGATCATCATATTCCAGGTATTAAATCAAGCTGTAGTCAGCTCACCCCTACTCAACTCCAACCAGACTTCCCAAGAATCGACTTTACAGCAGTTAAAGGTTGATCAAAAAGTACCTAATAATAAAATTGCTGATAGGAAAACAAAAGAGAAAATCTTAAGCATAGCACACAGTAATGAGTGGTATAAGTGGGCTGCCTACACAGCTCAGGAAAACAAATTAACTAGTTGTTTGATTTGCACCCCATCACCATTAAGGAAATTTATAGTAGTACCCAATCAGTATGACTTTAGACATTGTGCAAAATTTACTCAGCAGTTTTGTCCTTTGCATGTTTTCAGAAGACCACCACTGTGTCCAGCAGAATGTTTAGCAATCCTGAGTAGTCCAGATTACTTCAATAACTACCATACGCCCGAATGGGGAGCATGGTGCCAGCAGTTAGATGTAAGAATAGTAACTAGTTCCCTTCTGATTATGAGATAGATTATACACTTGAGTATGAATGTTTCAATAAGACTACAGGAAATTACAGCATGGTGGAATTTCAGGGTAATTGTATGATAATGTGGCACCTAGACACTGACTCTTTTCAACGTACAGAAGTCCATAAGAAAACTATACTTTACGCAACAGTAACTTTGCAAGAGAATATCACTATAAGACATAGCTGCATGAACCAAACATTGCTGTTTCCACTAAAGTTCCGTTATGATGACCAGACAATACCAGTAGCTGATTTCTTCTGGCTCTGTGGGGGAACACTGTTGAGAGCCACATTACCAAAGGGCTGGAAAGGGATCTGTGCTAGAGTATGGATGATTCAAGAAATGTCAATAATGAATTTGAACATAGAACAACCAGTGGGGAGTAACTCAAAAACTAATCATAGAGTAAAAAGGGGTTATCAGACTGATCCTAACGTGCACATAGATTCAATAGGACAACCCAGAGGTATACCTGATGAATTCAAAGCAAGAGATGAGGTAAAATCAGGATTTGAGTCTCTTTTTATATGGATAACACCTAATAAAAATGCTGAATGGATTAATTATATTTACTATAATCAGCAAAGATTCATCAATTATACAGATATAGAAGAAATTTTTATTTGATTTTATGTGACATACCCTACTTTTAAGAAATAAAAGATACCCCAGCTTGAAATAATGAGAGACTTGCGTGAGAGGTTGAGCATATAAGCCTCTTGAAATGTGCTTGTTTAAGAAATCTGATCTATACATTGAGGCACCTAGAACGGGGAAATTTAATGAAACCCAGATGTTGAATGTAAAATCAGCACGGGAAGACTGGCCGCCTTTGTTTAGGATCAGTATTTAAGCAAGAAGCCATCGGGAGTCGTGGTGTGTTCTGCAGACCTCCCGACTTTGTTGATCAACCAATAAAGTTGTAACCTTCTAAAATCAAAGCCTGAGTCGTCAATTAATTTCCACGACACTAGCAACAGTATTAGAATGTTGCTAACATGATGCTCAAGTGCTTAGCGTGTTGCTAGCATGATGTTTAGCTTATTAGCATGTTGCTAGCATGATGCCTGAGTTTTGCCTCGGCAAGCACCACTCACATTTTCTTCAGGAAATGTACCTCTCTAGTTCTTATTGTTGTTCGCTGTAAACAAAGGTCATTTATTACTCATTTATCAATACTGCCATGTTATTAACTACTCATTAACAGCTGCTTTTAATGTAAACTTACTCAAACATTTGTGTATTTGTACTTGACTCATTCCATTCAGTAAATTAATGTCAATACTTATATATGACTGTATATGAATGTATATTCATGTAAATATTCTCACATATGTAATACAGTATATACATTGACACATCTTGTTCAAATTCCATAGAGATCAATATGTTGAAAATGTATATGTATATATAGCTGCCTGCTTCTGTGTGATATTTACATTAACATTCTCCAGCTCTGATTACTGCCAGTGATAATGAAACTTGCTTACATTTTTAGATCAAACATTTACCATGGGAGAAGAGGATCCAGTAGAGAGACAAGTCCATCACTAGTAAGTATGGAGTGCAATATAAGACTACTTTGAATCTTTTCCAATCAGCAGCAACCCATAAAGACCCCACACCGTGCCTCAGTCAGTGTCCGGGCTCGTAGTTGCAAAAGTGTACTCAACTTCCTACGTTACATAAGAAGATTATCTTTAAACTATTGACTTACCTATGCTTTAGTTCCCAGAAGGTACTCCAGTCATCCTCTCCGGGCTCCTGTCGCAGTATCGCCATGGAGTGTGGTATTACTCCTCTCCGGGTCTCGTCAGTTTGGACGCCTCGACTTTCCTTCTTCTCGCCGTAAGGTGAAATGTGAACCCTTCCGTTTATTCTAACCCCTCTATTGATACATATTCATTCCGTGCCACTAACTGCTAGCAATATACTTCGTGTCTCTGATCTGAAATAAAATCACTCATCTTGTTACTTACCATCTTGTGGAGTCCGTCTTTGTTACAGAGATGTTCAAAGCTTTTTTTTTCTTCTTTTTTATAATCTAACCTTTAATTAAAATAAAAAAAAAAAGTTTTGAAAAACATTTATAATTTTTCTTCCACTTCACAATTATGTGCCAATCCCAATAAATCCCAACAAAATACATTTATGTTTGTGGTTATACATAAAAAATAAAAAATAAAAAAAAGAATTCTGGCATAGTTTATTATTAAGTATTTGCATCCCTTTGATTTTGTTTGTGTCAGGGATAACCCCTAAAGGGCGCCAAAGCGCCCTAAGACATTTTGTGTAGGCGCTCACCTCAACCGAGTTGATCATTAATCTCATTATAAAAGGTGTGTTTGAGTTCAAGTTAGGGTCTTGCATTTGTTACATTAAAGTTGAAAGTATATGTCTTGTCCGTTTAATTGTGTTTTGGTTTATTTTACAGAAAAGTGTTTTGTTTGTAGTTTTTCCCTGCTTTTTCATTTATAAAATAAAATTCCATTCTGTGGAACATCCGCCTCTGCATTTGTGCCTCGAACCCAGAATCGTGACAGTTTGCATAATTTTTGAAAAAATAATATTTATAATCAGATTACTTCCAATTAATTTAAATTTGTTAATTATGAAAACTATTTAATTTAATCAATTAAAAAGTATGAATTTAGTTTAAATGTCTGTGGGAGAAGACCCAGTTAGTTAAATTGTATGAGACCGATTTACATATAAATCTTGCATTTGGAATCAATTAGAAGTGGAAATGAAGCTGTTCCACACTCCAGTCGGTAGAGGGCGATTGCAGCATCAGGTGAAGCAACACTTAACATTTTGCACTGGAGCAAGCTGAATTGTAACCTCATTTTAAGGTAAGTTACATCTGTAGTCATAATACACTTAGTACTGTGTATATATATATATATATATACACAGCTCTGGAAAAACATAAGAGATCATCACTGCAAAACGATTAGTTTCTTATGTTTTTTTCTTACAGATTCATGTGTTGGTGAGATGAACAGTTTTGTTTTATTTATTTTTTTAATTGCCAAAATTCAAAATATAATTATTGTTATTTAGACTGTAATTTTATTGAAAGGAAATGACATCATTACAAGAGGAATGAAAAAAAAAACAAAATAAATAATAAACAATAATAATAATAATAATAATAATAATAATAATAATAATAATAATAATATGAAATAATAATAATAATAGAACCAAAATGCTAAGAATTTATAAACAAATTGTGTTAATCCTTTGGCTAAATATCATTAAGAAATCAGTATTAGTTGGAATAATAAACCCGATCTGCAGTTACAGGTTTCATGCATTTTGGCTCTCTACCAGTTTTTTATACTGCCGTTGGGTAACTTTATATTTTGCAAAAAAGCAAACAGCTCAGTTTTCCTTGATGGTTTGCTAGTGAACAAACTTTTACCATTTTTGTTTTTATCAGGTGTTGTGTGTTGTTTATTTAATTAAATGTTGGTAGTTTCCATTACTGTTATATCTGTTGTATTTAATTTATTATTAAATGTATAAATGTATTTATTATTATAAGTTTATTTATTTAATTTAAACCCTCTTACATCACACAGGTCCTGCATTCTGGATGCAGAATTTAACTTTATGCAAAATTAACACAATATTGCAATCAATCCTTAGTTTTTCTATACCAAATAATTAAATAAATATTAGCTGAAAAATAGTCAGCTATAAAGTGTCACAAATCAAGCCAGACACTGGTCTTTATTATGCATTTTATTAATGACTGTGAAAGTGAGGGTTATTTGAAATAAGCTTAGCAGAAAAGAGAAACCTTCTGATGTATAAAAAACCTGAGCAATTTTATTATCAATAATCGAAAGAAAAAAAATGAGAATATTGTATGCTGCAAAGAGTTTGCAAAAGTATTAAGAATAATCTGGTGATGTTAATAGAGAGTTTAACGGCAGTAGAGCCTGTTAACACGCAGGATATCATTTCTGCTCATCCTTTTGGCACGTCCAATGGAAACATTTCTGTTTGGTATAGGGACGATGGTAGGGTTGCCGTTCTTGGAGAAAGCATTCCTGAACCAACACAGTGTGTGAGCAATTAATACTGTGGCCTTGGAGCGAATTGTTTATAAAACAAAAGTAATTATACTTTACCTTCCATAGTGCATGACAGAATTGTAGTCATATGGTGTGTTTAAATTGTTGGTGTTGATTTTCTTAAAATTATGTTCTTTTCCTGTAAATATATTAAACACATAATTATTGATTTTTTTTTTTACTTTCTTATTACATCAGAACAAAAGCCTCTACAATTACATTAACCAGAGTGCATTATTTTTCTCTTCCTACCTTGAAATTGCACATTCATGAATATTTATATATTTTATTTGCAATTTCAGTCTTTTTAATGCATGCTTTCTTTCGAGATTATTTACTTACAGAGCAACCTGAAGCAGGATTTTAAGGGAGGTCAAAATACTAATATATGGAAACTGTTTTGGAAAAGGTTTAAGGTCTTGACAACAATTCCTATGTTCCTTATTTCAAATAAATTAAGTACTAAATAGACAAATCTTCTTTATTCCTCTTAGTTTAAGTTCAGTGTAATGTTCACTGTCACATTTAGGAACATAATAGAAGTGAACTGGTTTTATTGTCGAGACACAAGGAAAGATTAATGTCTCCTCTACTTACCAGGTATAACATTTTCATAGAGGATTTTGACATGCTTGTCACGGTCACTACGTGTCTGTTCATGGTGAAAACCCAAAGCATGGAGAAGCTCATGTTGAATGACTTTAAAGTAAACACACCCATTACGTTCTAGAGACAACACCTGCTCTCCACCAATGCGCCCAACATTGGAGTGGCACCTGTACAAAGGTGATAAATCTTTTAACAAAAACAGAACAGTTTTATAATATAATAAAAAAAAAAAACTGCCGGAACTGCTGACATACCCTTTGTCTGACTTTATATGGATATAGTCTTCTTCATTGGTACGACGTATGAATCGGATGCAAGTCGACTTTGTGAAGGACCTCAGTCCACGGTTAATAACATTTTTTTCAGAGGGTGCTGCACAACAGATCAAACAGAAACTATTTAATGGTAATTTATGAAATCATCATGCATCTTACTTTGACATCAGATAAAGATTTATACTCACAGTACTGCCTGGAAATGACATAAGGCACATAAACCTTTCTATTCCTTCTTCTGGGCCACTTGCATTTGCGCGATGTACAAGGATCTGCATTCTGGAAACCGGTGTTCACCGCTATGTCTCCATCCACAATGGTGAAGCCCCTGTTTGACTTTCCTGTTCAGTAAAACACACATCTGTCCACTTGATACTTCTTTAAAACAGTGTCAGTGTGTGCATGTGTAAAACATAATGCAAGTTGTAGATAATGCAAGTTGTAAATTTAAATCAAATTTATTGAAGGTATTAAATAAAATTGTATTAAAATAAAATTAATAACATTATTAATAACTAGTTATTAAATTGTCATATTTATCAAAATAAATCAAAGCTTTTTATAAATACTAGTAAACTGTAAGCCTTATAGTTTTAATAAGAGTCAGAATAAAGACAGAATACACAGATAGGTTGTAAAATGTATAAGATATAGACAGTTGTTTGTTCACCTGCATTCTTGTTAGCTCGTTCAATTATGGCAGATACGGAGAAATAATCCTGGTCAATGCTGTTATCTGAAATGGATGGATTTGATAAAATTACTAAAACAAAGCTTTCTGTTAGTTTGAAGTAGTCATACCATATAATATACCATCTAATAAATATATACATATATACATATAAATAAATTAGTCTTGATCTAATATCATCTTACCAATCTCCTCTGATGTCTCATTAACCAATTCCTGAGTAAAAAATATTTAAAATATCTGTGAACTAATATATTAGTAAATATGTAAATACCAATAAAAGCAGTTTGTAAATGTAACATTTCTGTTAGCTCACCTTTGTGGTACAGCGCTGAACCAGTGTGATGCTGAGCAGCAGCAGAAGGAGGAGGTCCTGTACCAGGTGCATGATGGGAGTCAATTTCAGCACAGCAGCACTGAGACTGGAGGATGCTCAGACAGCAATGCAGTTTAAATACACTCATATAACTTCCCCTTCACACACCTCAACTTCTATTTCACGAAGGTTGTGGTGCAGCAGAAAACAGAACTATGATATCTTACACAAATCCCTGGGTATCTGTTCTTAGTATTTTACATGTAACACTTTAATGATAAAACACTTACTGAAAGTTCCTAAGACTTGACCAAAGTGTTACATACGTTTCTATTCTAATAGATAAATATATCCCTTGTTAAGGTATAATGTCTACATTTAGAGTGTATTTTATTCCAGAACACTAAATAGACAAATCTTCTTTATTATAAATAAATAAATAAATAAATAAATAAATAAATAGTCCAACATATACAACCTGAATCATTAAAACTAATTAGTTCGTACAAGTAACTAGTTCAAACATTTTCGTACAAACCTTTATCCAAACATAATTTTGTACTAAGTTTATTAATATAGTAAACAAATTGTACAAAAGCATGTTTCATGATAAGTAGAACAACTTTACATATACTTTGCACACTCAACATTTAGCTATGTGTTAACTAACATATATGCTTGGCTCAGTAGTGCAATTATAAAAATATAGAAATGTATAATTAATGAATTCTCTCTCTCTCGCTCGCTCTATACATTTCTATAATTGATTCCTTTAAGTTATTGCTGCTATAGGTAGATCTACAAACTATTGAATCATGTGGGTACTAGTATTGCCCATATGGTTTTCTTTTGACTTCATTTCTGTTAACTAATTAATGGCACAGTGAAAAACATATGTTGTTCATCTGAGGTTGTATTTGCCTAATGCTGATTATTGCTATACTCATGAGATAATGCATGAAATTTTAACTAAGGACATTTAGTTTTACATAAATTTTTTCTTTTTTTTCTTGTGTTTTATGTTACTTGGGTTATTTCAAAGAATGAGCCACATCTTGCAACATGTGTCTAAGCAGTCATACAGTAAATATTGTAAAATTATGTGGTTACTTGTAGCAATACTTATGCCATACTTACTGTACATATATACAATAAATTGTTTTATTTTTTTGTTTCTTTCTTGGACCATGTTTTTTTGTATATCAAAATGGTTATTACAGAAAGGCACTGAATTTGTCATCCTGCTTTTCTGTGAAAAATGAGTTATTATAATGAGTTATTAAATATCTAGTGTTTTGCAGGTGGTGGAGCATGAATGAGAAGAGATCTCATGCAATGTGGTAGTGTAATATGTTTCACAGCTTGGCGCACACAGACTTCTGTTTCTGAATTTTTACATGAATGTTAATGTTAAAAATCAATCAATCAAAGGGTAATTTTTAAGTAAATGAAGTTCACTTATTTATGTTTATTATATAATTTATTGTGAAGGTTGGCACAGGCAGGTCAGGGGAGGGCAATGCTGTAATAGGGAGCTCATAAGCTTAATGTTAATATTAGTACAATGGACATTTCTCTGCATTTCATGTAGAAAACCAAGGTTGAATTCTCTCATGGTTCAAATCAAAGCAACACTGAGTGTTGTGTCAGAAGGATTTTTGGTCTAAAACCCAAATCTGTATCCGTTTTGGTTGATCTGCTGTGGCGACCCAAGCTGGAGCAGGTGAAAGAAGGTGGCGAGAATTTTATGGTTTTCGGGTGCCGTTTAACGGTGGCTGGGCGAATGCGCCGAATCAATTCATCTTCACTCGGATATTAATGCCTGTGCAAGTGGCCTTGATGATGTATTTTTGACAGTGGTGTAACACACAACATTCATGGAGGTAATTTTGCAATTCGTTCGTGTAACAGAGGAGTTGTAAAAACAGGTTTTGTGTCTGTAAACGGTCAGAGTCGTATATTTTAATGTTGTACGTACAGTAACAAGCACACAAATTCTCTTATCTGTAAACTGTCATGGCCGTAGATTTTGGAATCCAACTCTGACAAAACACAGAATTACACACAAATCTTCTTTTTATGCACAATAATTTTTGACAGTGATTTCATATTTGAACAGGGAATTTATCCGGGGACTTAAAGTAAACAGACGTGAGGAGCATTCGAAGTTAACTTGTGATGTGAGCTAATGTGAAAGAATCATCCTGTACATCTTATTACATGCATTTAAAATGTCACCACAAGATCCACAGACAATTACCTGGAGATGTGATAAATATGGGACTCTCTTTAACAGCATTAATTCTTAATCAAGTACCACATTTTGCAAAAAGCATGAGCCCTCTTCTCATTCATACTCCACCACCTGCAAAACACTAGATATTTGTTTCACATTATTTAAATGTTAACTCATTTTTCACAGAAAAAAACAGGATGACAAATTTAATGCCTTCCTGTAATAACCATTTTGATATACAAAGAAACATGGTCCAAGGAAACAGGTTAGTGTATAAAGAAACAAAAAATAAAACATTTATTGTATATATGTAAGTATGGCATAAGTATTGTTACAAGTAGCCACATGATTTTAATATGACTGCTTAGACACATGTTGCAAGATGTTGTTCATTCCTTGAAATAATCCAAGTAACATACAACACAAGAAAAAAATAAAATAGTCAGAATTATGGCCTTATGTAAAATTTCATGCATTATCTCATGAGTATGGCAATAATCAGCATTAGGCAAATACAACCTCAGATGAACAACATATGTTTTTCACTGTGCCATTAATTAGTTAACAGAAATGAAGTCAAAAGAAAAACATATGGGCAATACTAGTACCCCCCATGATTCAAGAGTTTGTAGATCTACCTATAGCAGCATTAACTTAAAGGAATCAATTCCTATATGACTTTGGAGGGGGTTGGGTATCTACATTGCTGTTTTGGGCTGTGTCCACCAGACCTCGGCACCAGGCACTCATTGATGTACCCTCTGATGTGTGGGTGTGTGTAGTGTGTGTGTGTGGTGTTTGGGCAGGGCTGTAGATGATCACAAAGGATGAGAAAACACATAATTTAAAGCTGATTCTGCACTTGTTAAAGACTTGAATTCCTTCTATGCATGTTGCAAAGACAAGACAGCTAGTCTTTGTCTGTCTGTCTGTCTTTTATTTTCTATCTTTCTTTTTTCTTTCTTTGTCTTTGGCTAAGCATTTCACTGCATATCGTACTGTGTATGATTGTGTATGTGACAAATAAAAATTTGAATTTGATTTGCTACCTTTACTCCCTAAATGATCACAAGAAGTGCGGCGGTATCAGGATCCTTTATATAAACACGCCACCTGGCAGATGCGTGTTTAAATGGCTGCGCCTTTGCCTGTTCAGAACTTCGCGTGGTAGCAGCCTGCGGATCTGCCCGTTCTGAACAGTTTAAGTGCGGCTCTGCCCTCACGTGACCCGCGCAATTACAATTATATTATTTTAATTTTAATTATTATTATTGTATTATTACCATTATTTTTCCAGATTAAAAAGACTGATAGCTAAAAGTTTGATTCATAACATTGATGTTTGATAATATAAATATACATATAGATTAGTAATTATATTTATATTAATTAATATTAGAAAAAATTCACAACCATCATTGATGATTATGTAGTGTAATATAGAGTGATAGTTGAAGTAGTAAGGGATAGGAATGGATTTGATAATTGATCCCTTTGTTTCTTAGCTTTAAAAAAGGAAAGGTTGGCCATCTGTGCTCTGTGTCCAGAAAAAAAAAGTCACTGAAAGTTATTTATATAGCTTTTCCTAAACGTTTCTGATTAACTTAGTTTGCCAAATCTTGGCAATGTACTTTCTGCACGTTTCCATTATACATTGTCTGCATTAAAGTTCCTTATTTCTTGCTCTCTTTGTGTATGGGTCATATTTTGGTTATGCTCTTGTAGAATTTTCTACAGTTTTCTACTTGAATAAGATTAGAAAAGAAGTACAATAATACATAATAAGGAAATCGGTAAGTATTATTATTATTATATTGTCATTTTAGATATTATATCATTACTTATTAACATTATTGTCTTAAATGCATCTCTGCCTCTTGCCTGTGGTTCCCTTTACTTCTCTAAATTCAAATTTTATTATTTGTCACATACACAGTACGATATGCAGTGAAATGGTTAATTGAGTGTCTGTGTCACGGTTACTGCTTGCGGGACCAAGGATAGGCATAGTAGCAGAGGTGAGGTGAGCAAAAGTCTTTAATGAACACCAAACAAGGAACCAAAGGAACAGACATGAACTTAAACCAGGGATAAACTATAAACATGACAAATTAAACCAGGAATAAACTAAACATGACAGACTAGACATTTCAAACAGACTAAGATACAGACAGGCTAGGAGACAGACAAACCAGGAGAACACGGAACCAGGAGAACACAGAACTGGAAGAACACAGAGCCGAACAACAAACCAGAACAAACAGTAACCCAGGACGAACAGATGCAAGACAAAGACTTCACAGAACTCAGGAACATTTATAACAAAACTAATTAGCAACCTCGGTTCAGGTGAGCGCCACATCACCTGACCGAGGTGCATTCTGGGGAATTGAGTCCACCAAAACTACAAATGAAAACAAAAGACAAAATGGAGTCTGGGCGCTTTGGCGCCCTCTGGTGGTATTCCCTGACAGTCTGCAGCGCTTGTACTACCATCAGGTTCATCAGGTGTGCTGAGTGCATCACCGGGACTGAATTGCCTGACCTACAAAATATTTACATCAGATGGTGCAGGTTTAGGGGAAAGCACATTATTAAAGACACTCATCACCCAGATCATAAACTGGATGAAGGGGAAGTTATATGAGTGTATTTGAACTGCAGTGCTGTCTGACCATCCTCCAGTCTCAGTGCTGCTGTGCTGAATGTGACTCCCATCATGCATCTGTTACAGACTTTCTCCTCCTGCTGCTGCTCAGCATTACACTGGTTCAACTGGAACAGTTTCATTAGTTTGTTCACACATGGCATTTGAAGACATCAAATAAATGTTAAATATTTTTATTAAATTTTGTGTGTTTTACTGAACTTGTACACATCTGTTATACAAGTGTTCCTGGTCAAAAATGACCGGTCATTGAAAATTAATAGTTAAGACTATAATTAGTGTATAAAACAGCAGTCAAGCACATTTCTACACTCCTTTCTCACACCTCAACATACAGGTTCCTTGATCACACACACACACAGAGACCTTGTTTGGCTTCTATGGCAACGCTCATGAGAACTTATTGACAATATAATTTTAACCCCACAGAAACCAAACCTTTTGAAAAACAAAATTACAACATTGTTTCAATCATGCAATTTTTCACAATTCTGGTATATAAAACTTTTTTGAGGCCTTGCAGTCCAGTCTGTGGCAGCTCAATGGCCAAAAGATATACTGCACATGAAGCTCTGGAATTCATGTTCGACAATGACAGTGAGCAGGAGAGAGAAGCCAGGGTGACAGTGAGAATGCTTTAAAAGAAGTAATGTCGGAGGTTGAGAATAACACAGAGTACAAACCAGAGGAGAAAGACTGAAGTTGTGGGCTCCTTTCAGTTCCTGGTTGTCATCCCCACCTGAGCAAAGAGGTTGGCTTCAAAGTGAAAACGTCAACAGGATGACCCCAGGGCCAATGTGGTATGGCAAATCTCGAGTGGATCACATCAAGTCCTACAAGAGGAGACTGTTCCTTGAAGAACTTGGCAAATGCATGGTGGAGATCCAGCATCCTCTCCTGCATTGGTGAGAGACATGCACGCAACAGCAGCAACATCCATGACAACCAAAGAAGGGGGAGGCAAAAGAAAGAGGAGTCTACTGTGTGCCCCAAACAGATGAACAAGTTTTGTGTGCAACACATGTGATTTATACATTTGCAAAAAACATGCAATGTCCACAGTATATTATCCAACACTAGTCTTTTCAAAACTACATGAGAAAATTGTAAAAGTATTGTTTATATGTTATTTTTCCTTAAAATATGAGTGGTATGAGCTCAGGTAAATGAGGTCTGTAGAACATGCCCAGCAAATACAAGTTAAAAACATGTAATGTTCACAAGAGCTGAGGTTGATAAAAAGATCTAACACAATATTACGTGATAATATATGTATTATTGTTGATTTTATAAATAAAAAGATCCCGTTCAAAAAGTGACTGGGAACATTATGATATGATAAGATATGATAATGTGAGCCACAACCAAAGACAACACAAGGGTTAAATTTACAAACTGCTTATATTTGGTATTAGCTGTGCCCGCAACTTTCGCATGGAATACCCCAAAAATTTCATTTAAAAAAATCAGAAATCAAAATAGGCACTCAAAATCCATATTTGCAAACCAAGTCAAATAATAATTAGGTATAGTACAATGAAAACTATACGATTCTATAGATCCCATTTTAAGTCAATTAAGGGAGTTTTCTCACTGGGGAATTAATCCCTGAACCGATTGCAGAGGTGGTAGAGCATGGTAGATGGGACATGTCTCATCAAAAGAGGAAGTGACGTAATAACTATTTGTCTCTGTAAACAAACAAATGTGGCTGCTGAAGAATCTCTGTGATGTAATGCCAAAGTATAGTGTTTGTTCGAAATTTGGGCAGACAAAAATATCCAATTACAATTAGACACTACACCTAAAAACTCTGATATTTACGGATTCGCGTACAGCAGCACTGAGCAATGCCGTGCAGAGTAACTTCGATACTGAAGTGAGGAAAATTTAAACAATAGGATAAAAACCATCCAGTGTGATTGAGTCGGACAACATCTACCTTCATCATCCGAACCGGACAGCATAGAGTCTGGTCCAGCAGAGAGCCTGCAAGTGAACAGTAAGTTAATATTAAATATTAACATTATTAATGTTGTTAAAGAGAGACTTGAATTGTCACAGCATCTCCTGGTAATTGTTTGTGGATCTTGTGGTGACATTGTGAATGCATATACAGTGGAACCTTGTATTATGAACCTAATTCGTTCCGGTAGGGGCTTGTATATAAAATATAAATCGCATTTCCCCATAAGAAATAATGGAAACTCGAATTATTCATTCCTCAGCCTAAAAAAGTAAAAACATAAAAATAATTAATATAAAATATAAAGTAAAAATAAAACAAATTAACCTGCACTTTACTTAAAAAAAAGTAACAATAAATCCCGACAGATAAGCGTTTCCGTTTGTGCATGCAGACGCTGTGTCTGTTTGTGTGTGTGTGTGTGTAAGTGCACGGTGTCAAATGATGCGCAAACTACAGGCTGATAGAAAGAAAATGGATCTTTTTGCTTTACACGCTCGCACACACGTGTGTTGTAATAAACTGTACATGTGCTCTGTACACACAAACATGCAAACACAAAATAAAAGATGTTTTACGTGCACATGCATGGTCACAGTGTTATAGTAAACAGTACATGCATGCACTGATGTGGATTATACCAGTGACAGATGCGCACTAAGACCCAGCAGAGGAGACGATTACCCACAATTCCTCAGTGCAAGAGAGAGAAAAATCATTGGCTCAGTTGTGATCATGTGACGCTTGGCATCAAAAAAAGAAGCGCATGCGTGATACAACATACTCTGTACTCGTACTTTTGTGTTTAAACTCCTAGCCTGTGCCAGCGGAGTGCCTCGGAAGGATACTGGAGAGGGTGAGCGAACGACGCAGCCGAGCTGGAAAGGATCACGGCTTGCTATAAGACGCGTAACCTCAAAGACACAGTACGACGAAGCTAAGGGTGAGGAGGAGCCCCAGTCAGTGTGTCTTCAGAGGGTGGAGAGCGAGGAGCATCAATGGCGGAGACTAGTGCTCCAACAGCTGGCAGGTGAACTCATCGAGCAGATCAATGTGTGCACGTCCATGAATGATCTAGACCGGATGCAAACCCTGTTGGAGATGGGTGCAATGTTCCAGGATCAGCTCACCCAACTCGACAGAGAGGCAGGGGACATCAAGCTCAACACCCAATCTCCAGTCACCTGTATTGGGGGCCCAGATTCTCCAGTCAGACCCAGTGGGGGCCCAGATTTTCCAGTCAGCCTAAGTCAAGTCAAGTCAAATCAAGTAGGCTTTTATTGTCATTTCACCCATATACAGTTCAGTACACAGTGAAATTAAACAACGTTCCTCCAGAACCAAGGTGCTACATACATGCAGACAACATAAATTAACACCACAACATGAATTAACAATGCAGATTTTTTCATTTTAAGTTTTTAAAACTATAAATTTCTATACAAAAAGAGACAACAATAGACATCAGACAGCAAAGTGCACATGCAAATGTGCAAAAAAAGAGCTACATGATAACACAACGTAACAACACAACAACGTAACATGTTACAGTACTGGAATACCTTTTAATGATGAGGTATGAGTTGAGGTAGTGGGAAGAGCAGCAGTAAACAATTGACATTGTGTCAAAAATATTTTAAAATAGAAAAGTAAAATAAATATTAGCAAAGAGCAGTTCAGGTAGATGGGTATGAACAAGTTAAGATGGTTGTAGATTGTGCATGTGTGTGTTTATCAGTATTAATTTGCAGCTGCTCAGGATGCTCTCAATTGTTCCTCTATAGAAGGTGGTGAGGAATGGTGGTGGAAGCTGTGCCTTTCTCAGCCTTCTCAGGAAGAAAAGATGTTGTGAGAGATGCAGATGTTGTCTTATGCAGAGAGCTGGTGTTGAGGGACCAGGTGAGGTTCTCCTCCAGATGGACGCCCAGGCATTTTGTGGTCTTGACGATCTCCACAGAAAAGCCGTCGATGCTGAGCGGAGAGTGATCGCTCCGTGTCCTTCTGAAGTCAACAACCATCTCTTTTGTCTTATCGACGTTCAGAGACAGCTTGTTGTCTTTACACCAGTCCGTTAGCCTCTGCACTTCCTCTCTGTACGCTGACTCGTCATTCTTACTGGTGAGACCCACCATGGTCGTGTCATCAGCAAACTTGATGATATGATTGGAGCTATGTGTCGCTACACATTCATGAGTCAGCAGCGTGAATAGCAGGGGACTGAGCACGCAGCCCTGGGGGGCCCCAGTGCTCAGTGTGGTGGTGCTGGAGGTATAGCTCCCGATCAGCAATGCCTGAGGTCTTTCGGTCAGAAAGTCCAGGATCCAATTACAGAGGGAGGTGTTCAGGCCCAACAAGCTCAGCTTCCCGATCAGGTGTTGGGGGATGATTGTATTGAATGCTGAACTGAAATCTATGTACAGCATTCTGACGTAAGTGTCCTTCTTGTCAAGATGTGTCAGCAGGTGGAGTGTGGTGGAGATGGCGTCGTCCGTCGAACGGTTTGAACGATACACAAACTGCAGGGGGTCTAGTGAGGGGGGTAGAAGGGTCTTGATGTGTCTCATGACGAGCCCCTCAAAGCACTTCATGATGATGGGTGTGAGTGCAACAGGGTGGTAGTCATTGAAACAGGACACAGTGAGAACATCTGCCAGCTGTTCTGCACATTCTCTGAGCACTCTGCCTGGGATGTTGTCTGGTCCAGCAGCTTTACGTGGGTTGACTCTGCATAGAGTTTTCCTCACCACAGCCGTGGTGTGTCACAGAGACAGGTTGTATATACACTCACCTAAAGGATTATTAGGAACACCTGTTCAATTTCTCATTAATGCAATTATCTAATCAACCAATCACATGGCAGTTGCTTCAATGCATTTAGGGGTGTGGTTCTTGTCAAGACAATCTCCTGAACTCCAAACTGAATGTCAGAATGGGAAAGAAAGGTCATTTAAGCAATTTTGAGCGTGGCATAGTTGTTGGTGCCAGACAGGCCGGTCTGAGTATTTCACAATCTGCTCAGTTACTGGGATTTTCACCCACAACCATTTCTAGGGTTTACAAAGACTGGTGTTATTGCTTTACTGTTGGGTTTACTGTTGCTTTTGTATTTACTACTCTTTATCATCTATTGTTCTACTGATTATATATACAGTGCCCTTCATAATTATTGGCACCCCTGGTTAAGAGCGTGTTAAGAGTGTTAAAAGCCTTAAAATAAATTCAGTTTTGATTGCAGAAGCATATTTTCACACTGAAAATTGTAGAAAAATATAACGTGAATATAAAGTGAATTTTAAGGGTAAATAAAAATCCCTGCCTAAAAAAAAAAAAAAAATTTTTTTTCATAAAATAACCTGTTCCACAATTATTGGCACCCCTAACAATTCCTAGAAAATAAATGTATTTCTGTCAAATAAAAGTAATTAGTAATTTATCACTTCCTGCTTCCCTGGGGTATAAATATGATGTGACAGAGGCCATTTCTCTTATCCACTCTTCAACATGGGAAAGACAAAGGAACACACCATTCAAGTAAGACAGATGTGTGTCGACCTTTTCAGGCACTGGGTACAAGAAAATAGCCACCCGCCTGCACCTGCCCATATCTACTGTGAGAGGAATCATTAAGAAGTTAAAAAAACTGGAACAGTAGTAAACAAGCCTGGACAAGGACGCAAGTTTGTTTTGCCTCCACGCACAGTGAGGAGGATGGAAAGAGAAATAAACAATTTTCCAAAACTCACTGTTAAAGAACTGCAACAGTCAGCAAGTCTCCAAAACAACCATCAGACGCTATCTACATGCCAACAAGCTCTTTGGGATGCATGCAAGGAAAAAACCTTTTCTCAGTCACAATCATAAACGCAAACGTTTGGAGTTTGCTAAGCGGTACTGGGGCTTCAACTGGGACTGTGTTCTTTGGTCAGATGAGACCAAGATAGAGCTTTTTGGCAACAAACACTCTAAGTGGGTATGGAGGAACACAAACGATGAGTATGCAGAAAAGCACCTCATGCCCACTGTGCTGATGATGCTCATGATGCTGTGGGGCTGTTTCTCTTCCAGAGGCCCTGGGAACCTTGTTAGGGTGCATGGCATCATGAAATATTTGAAATACATGGACATTTTCAAGCAAAATCTGGTGGCCCCTGCCCGAAAGCTGAAGATGGGTCGTCACTGGGTCTTTCAGCAAGATAATGACCAAAACATGTGGCCAAATCTACACAGAAATAGTTCACCACACACAGAATCAAGCTCCTCCCATGGACATCTCAGTCCCCAGACCTCAACCCCATTGGAAACCTGTGGAGTGAGCTGAAGAGGAGAGTCAGGTCACTGGATGATTTAGAGACATTGTGCAAAGAGGAATGGTCGAAGATCCCTCTTTCTGTGTTCTCTAATCTTGTGAAACATTATAGGAGACGATTAGGTGCTGTTTTGTTGGCAAAAGGGGGTTGTACAAAGTATTAAACATCAGGGGTGCTAATAATTGTGGCACCCATGATTTGATGTAAAATAATTATTTCTTAATGTGGGTTTTTTTCCCACTGAATAAATGCACTTGAATTAAAGGTTGGAATTTCCTCTCTTTTTTTCCCATTATGGTCCTATGTTATTTAGAACAAAACAGATTTTTTTAGATGCTAAAGAACACATTTTAACCAGGGGTGCCAATAATTATGGAGGGCACTGTGTATATATATATATATATATATATATATATATATATATATATATATATAAATTTTTTTTTTTAATGGATGTGTCATCACCTGCACTTTCACTTTCAAATGACAGCAAACGCTTGTTGTAACCAGCTCAATTATAGAGAGCGCTGAAATTTATGTCTGTTTTTGGAGTCCAATTCTTAATCAGTCCCAGCAAAAAATCCAGTTCACAGCTGTAGTAGTTTTATCTAAAGGTTCTTATAAAATGTAAAAAACTGATTAGCAATTGTGCTGAAATCTCCTGTGTGAAATGTGAACGCTCTTTTCTTTCACTTCCTTTTACTGTTTTCAATACATCTTGCCCTTGAATAAAAGCCCCTTGGGCATTTTCTGTGTAAAAGTCATCTAAATTTCAATTCATGGAGGTCAATATGATTCTCAGCATTCAGATGAGTTTGGCTGCACGTTTAATTTACTTTGGATATACTTCATGTAAGCGGGACCGCACACATGTCAGGAGTGCACACCCACACGCGCAACGCCCGCTCACTAAGAATGTGCATGTGTTTGTAGGTGTAGGTGTGCGTGTGGACGCAGGTATGAGTGTAGGGTATATGTGAGTATATGTGAGTATGTATGTGTATAATTCTGAGGGGAGTGTGATGCTTGCTAACTAACTGTTGCTACCTTCACACTGCCTATCTAACCATGAGCTCAGGAGCAGCCTGCTTTAATTTCCCAGACAGGACACTTACCGAGAACAGGAATAGCAACAGACCTCAATTAAAACTAAATACAAAATATTTAATAATACAAAAACATATGATGCATGCAAGGATCAATTAACAGTGCCTATTCACTCACTCATCTACTCTCAAAATAATAATAATAATAATAAAATAAAAAAAAACATCAATTGACACTTTTATGCACATGAAACCTTTTGAGTGTCTTAAGAGAACATCTCCCATTAACAAACATGGTAGGTTGGGACGAGTGCACCTTCACCGATGTATGGAAAAATACTGATTCCAGTTGATTTTAATGAGAAGAATTTCACAACAGAGTCTGTTCCACGTTTGTTTACAGCTTAGTTCAAAGTTTTCAAGTATATCTTGAAACCACTGTGATGAAGCATTCAATGTAAGTCACTTGCTCAGATAATGCAGCGAATGAACTTATGCATGTGGGCTCAAAAGTGAGTTCAATTCTCTTCTTGTGTCTCCTTGAAAGTGCTACACTGAAAGTGAGTCATATTGTTATTGTACACTTACTGCAACATACGGTACTTTGGTGAAGTATTATTACAGAATTGAACTGTATTTCCAGAAACTGTCCACTTCCAGTATATTCATGTGAGAATTCTTTCTTGTGTTCTTTCTTGTGTTCTTTAGCCCAAACGCGTCTCTTCTGCTTGTTGCCTGTCCTTAGCAGTGGTTTCCTAGCAGATCTTCTACCATGAAGGCCTGATTCACACAGTCTCCTCTTAACAGTTGTTCTAGAGACGTGTCTGCTGCTAGAACTCTGTGTGGCATTGACCTGCTCTCTGATCTCAGCTGCTGTTAACCTGCGATTTCTGAGGCTGGTGACTCGGATGAACTTATCCTCCGCAGCAGAGGCGACTCTCGGTCTTCCTTTCCTGGGCCGGTCCGTATGTGAGCCAGTTTGGTTGTAGCGCTTGATGCTTTTTGTGACTGCACTTGGGGACACTAATGATGGCCACTCGTTTTTCTTTAGCTGCTTAGCTGCTTTTTTCTTGCCATAATACAAATTCAAACTCTTTGAATGAGAAGGTCTGTCCAAACTTTTGGTCTGTACTTTATATTTATTTTAATCAAATCAAATCAAATTAAAATTTTATTGGTCACATACACAGTGTCCAAACTTCTGATCATTAAACTCCTGATGGTTTTTAAACAAAACTTAAAAAATAATCACCAAAAAACATTCCATTCCAATATATAGAACAACTCAAGACCTCCCCCCCCCTCCCTCACTTTCTTTTGGTTGAATAACACCCCTGCTGGTTTTCCAGCATCATGCTTAAGGTGCTTCTCTATAGCGTGGTGGATGGGCTCCTCTGTTGCTGTAGGACTCGCCTTTTTCACAGCTGCTACAACAGAGACTGGATTATTATGTGGGTCAGTGTCCTTCAAACACCCATAAATGTCATGTATCTGTACATAAAGCCAATGAACAGATGCAGGTGCTGATTTAAGTAGCAAAAGCATTTAGAAGTAGAATTATCAAGTAGAGTGAAATGTTTTAGGTTCAATGGTCTCTCATACTGTGTTTCACTGTACATTAAATTACAGTGTCTTAAGTAACAAGGTTTGATTCCCGGTGAAAACAGCATGTAATTCCCCTAGGCTGGCAGTGGATAATCATCTACCCTCTGTTGGTCACACAACATGAAGAGACAGCGAGACCACCAGTATGTGAGTGTGTTGGGAAACAGAAGGAAGTTTTCCTTCTCCCTACAGATTCTGAGAGCTCCGGACGCCCACCGGAGAGTAATTACTGCATTGAGTGATGGCTCTGCAAGTGCTCCCTTTGCACAAGGCATCCACTCCCCACCAGGACCACAAATCATACTCCAAATAGATGGCTTGTCTGTGTATACTTGAAAGACATTTTTCTTTTTTTCTTATTGCCACTGTAGCATTTTATTTTTCCATTTGGTTGAGCCAGAAAAAACAACAAAAAAAATAAACACTTGTTTACCTCTGGTTGTCCTCTGGTTTTCCTTGACCCGGTCACTGCCCACTACATCATTTCATCTTTGGATTTTAGCAATGTTCAACATATACATGTGAATATTCACAGTGACTTAAAATATTTGCATCGAGTTTAAACAAGCATTACATTTCATAAGAACACTCAAAGAGGCCAACAAAGAGAGAATCACATGTGAGAGAGAAACACACATTCACAATCATACACATGCACAATCCCACTTTATATTCAATATATTTTTTTCTTCCTTTTTTTTCCTCTCCATTTGTATCAATATATAAAAAAATAAAAATAAAACCTGCTACATTCAGCAGGTTCCATTCAACAAGAGCATTCTGTGCACTATACAGTATTTTTAGTGAACCTTAAACAGACATGACATGGACCTATCCAAACTATTTAAAGTCACACTATGCACAAACAGTTACATTTAATTCATTTACAATGGCAAAGATTGTGCTTCAAGTGTCTGTAGAAATGTATTTAAACAAAAAATACATTCTGCACATGAAGAATGAATTAAAGTAAGATAAAATGGTTAACAGAGGAGTGCAACCTACTCTCTCTCACTAACTCACTGACAAACACAATCCTTAGCACAATCCTAAACACTGTGTCTTGAAATAAAATTATTTTGTGTATTATTTTTTCTTTAAAAATTAATCTCATGTATTTGTAAATCTTTATCATGTTTTATCATAAAATGAGAAATGTTCAGGGCAAAGTGCATTGATTCACCACTCTGACTTTCTGCTTTTATTAGGAAAGTGGTGGTTTATTACTAAACAAATCCGAGAAACTTAACAGTTTAAATGAGAATGTTGCAGCCTATTTCTCTTTCCTTTCCCGTGTGTGTGTGTGACAAAAGACAGACACAAGTATGAATGTGCGTCTCTTTGTCCACAGTTGTAACTTTACATAGTGTTAATATATGTCTCTGTACATTGTAACACACTATGCTAAATAAAAAACACTCTTAATTACTCATGACTCATTACCCATATGTAGCTGAGTTATGTATTTATGTAAAACATGCTGGTGCAGCATTATTAACTACTACATGAAAATACATTTTTGGCTGACATTTAATTTATTATTATTATTATTATTATTATTATTATTATTATTATTATTATTATATTGAAAGTGTATGAGAGTGAGAGCAAGATGACATCCTTGATGAAATGATCAGTGTCTTATATGCCTGAAAGGTCAGACTATTAAAGCATAGTTAGTGTTGGTACTCAGTCACTGACACTGTATGTATGTCCAAGATGAAGCGCTTGATTTAATTATGAAAATATGTTGACAAGGCAAGAACTGCAGTAAACTAAAGCAGTCACTGCTCCACCTGGCGAGACTATACAGCATTGCAACCAGGTTATTAGAACAGCGCAGGAGGGCATTTAGGGGGCGGGGCTTCGTTCCCTGCGTCATCGTGGGGATCAGGGTCTATGCAGGTTCATTTATTCTTTCCCTATTAATTTCCTTTCCATAAAGTGTATGTAATTAAATCATGTTTAAGAATCAGAATGTCAGAGAGAATTGTTAGTCTAATACAGTTACACTGTGAAGTGAACTTCAGTGTCATTTGTTCCACTTAAATAGTTTTAAAATTTTGTCAGTTCAGAAATTTAGTGCCAGTAACCTGGAGAAAGTCCTGTACCTTTGTGCAGTTTTGGAGAATATGTACCAGTTATTTAATAGTCCATATTTTAGTATAAAAAAAAAAATATATATATTTTATGAATAAAAAGCTACAGAAATGTTTGTGTAAGCTGTTAATGCTGTGAGGGTAAACGCCATGTGAGGTTTAATGCTGATAAACACTATAGTCATATAGAACATTCAGGAAGAACTGTTTCACTCCGGGTAAACCCACCTCCACTGTATTGTGATAGGATAGTGTAACTGTAACTGTGCTTGACCACAAGAGATCCAGACAGACTGGACGGATGAACTGGTCCTGATCTACTGAAATACTCAACTCCACCATTTTCCTGAGAGACAGAGAGAGAGAGAGAGAGACAGAGAGAGACAGAGAGCACAGAGGTCAGTTTTCTTTACTCTGGATGAACTTTCAGTTTCTGTATTTACATGTAGTGTAACAGAGTGAGTGACTGGAGCTTTAAATGAGGACGGTGAAGCTCAGCTCCATGTACCATGACTGTAAGTGTAAGTATGTGCTGTAATGTGTATTAAACTTATTCATGTTATTAAATTCAGTGTAAAGTGAAAATCCTAAATTCTTAAGTAAAGTGAAGTACAGAAACCTTTGGAGAACTCTGCAGTGTCACATGTCACATTAAACACAGTACTGATAAAGTACTGACTCAATCTGTCTCTGTCTATTTACCTACAGTCATTAGAATAACTCTATTCAGACAGAATATGCACACTGTAAAAATCCAACTTGCAAATTGTTAACTCAATTTTAAATTCCAAGTTAGGTGGAAATATTTTTGAGCACAGTGTTGAATTTACTTATTAAATCTATTTAACTGGATTTTACTACTATTTTTCTCCAACAAATATAAACAATCAAGTTGAGGAAACTTAAAATTGTGATTTCTTCATTCAATGATTTCACGTCCTGCACTGTAAACCCGATTAAGTTGGCAGAACTCAGGTAATCAATTACATCAAATTTTTAAAGTAATGATGTTTCCAATTTTAAGTAAACAGAACTATCAATTTTTGAGTTTGTTGAACTTCTGCAAATCAAATAAATTTTTGCAGACAATCCAACACGGGAATCAAACCTGGACCTTCCACATGGCAGGCAGAAGACTTACCACTGCACCACGAGTGCTCTATAGATTTTACATTGGTGGAAGTTATACTTAAGTTATTATTACTTAAGTACTTACGATTACATAAAATATCAAATTTGTTCAGTTAACTTGAAAAGTGTCATTTCTACAAACTCATAAATACCAAAAAGTTCTGAATACTCAAAAAATGTCTATTAATTTGACCTAATTGCAATTATTTAAGTTAAGTGTGTTTAATTACTTTGAGCATTAGGGTTTACAGTGTGTCATTGTGCATGTGCAGTCTGTCTACACGGCAATTTGCATAGGGTTTCCCTTCATTAACAGCACTGTGGAAGGGGATGGATACACACTGGTTCAGGTAAGTTTTCTTGTAGTTTTATTATTCAAAATAACCTAAATAAATTACACACATTCTTTAAAAAGTGTAATATAATGTGCCAAAACACTATTATGAGATATGTAATGATATTTTACACCAAGCTCAGTCTGCTATTTAGGTATTTGCGGAGTTCACTCACTTCATTGAAGGGAATGTTGAGTTTACCCTCTAAAACTTGCAAGGAATAAATAAAAATATTCTGTTAGGGTGTGTAAGTTAATACAAAAAAGTATATTTAAGTTGATTATGTGTTCATTTTGTTCCCAAACGTTCGTCTTTTTTGGTCATACTGCACTATTTGGGTGCATGGAAAGCTTTAAGACCCAGCAGAATTCTTTGCCGCCTAGTCCATTCCATTTCACCGACCGCGTGTTGATTTCAGCCAATCAGTGCTGCTGAATGCAAACCATGTATTTAGTGTTCATTCGGCCGCACAATAAAAAAAACAAAAACAAGAAACAATTGATCAACATAGGAAGTCGTTATTATTTTAAGTTAATATTGTTAAACAGATACAAAAAAATATGTTATAGGGTATTCTTAACCTTGTTAACTTTGTGGTTGTTTCTGATCTGTAGGTATACAACATAGCAACGTGCTGTACATAACGTTCAGTCTAAAACACATAATATATAATCATGTCGAATAGCACCTAGTATTTCAGAAGCTGTGGGTTTTTTTAAGCATAGATCTTTTTAGCACCATTTAATATACTATACACACATATACACCAACGGGCCCTCCATAAGTATTGGGACAGACAAGACAAAAGTGTTTGCTATGGAGTTAAGACATGGTTATAAATGTGATACAAAAGTATGTCACATTTTATTTCTGTCAATTTCAGCATATGCATGTTTTACCAGCTGAGGAGAACAGCATATATTTAAAGTTTCATTCCCCATTCTAATGTGAGCATATAAATATTAGCACAGTTGGCTCATGGGTGTTTCTATGTCATCAGTTGTGTCCTGTTGCATTACTGATTTAGTTTTAGTTTTATCTATTGCTTCTGCATACTGTCTACATATAAACTAGTGTAATCAAAAAACATCTGTGCTGAAATAGCCAACAATAAAATTTGTCATTCTGTACTTTTGCTTCATTCATCTTTTAATTACATTTACAAATGTCTGTGAGTCCACAACAAAAAAAGAAATTTTATCTTTTCTTTCCCAGTATGTATGGAGGACACTGTATATATTCATTCATTTAATATTTTTCTATTCTGTATGTAATTTTTATTTATGTTGTGTTTTAAACAATGAATGTCAATTTAATTGATACGTCAAACTGTTTTTGCTTTTCTTTTCATAGGTTTGGAATGCAGTGTAAACTTTGCAAGTTTGTCCACAGTAGCCGAGAGGTCCTCTTGAAACACTACAGGTTTCAGCACTATCAAGGGCGATCCTGGCAGCAGCCTTGCTTGTATACTGACTGCGTTTGTACTTTTAAAACTGTAGTTGCGTTAAAATCACATTTGACAAGAGCACACAAACGGCCTGTTGCAGTTACTGACCACTTTGGTTTTTCATGTGAGTTATGTGATTTTAAAGATGTTTGTCAGCCAGCCCAGTTTTTAAGCCATATCAGAAATCATTTGAGGAACTACTGTATGACACAGTATATAAAGCAATGAAGAGACAGAAGAGTTAGAAGAGTCAGGAGATCATGTGCAGAATCCATAGTCAAATGTTCTAGATGCCCCTGTTCCTGCGATTCCTTCTGCACATGAAACAAACTTGTATTCAGAGCCTGTAGAGCAGGGGTGTCCAAATCCAGTCCTGGAGGGCCAGTGTCCAACAAAGTTTGGTGCTTCTTCTTCTCAAACACAGCTGATTTAACTAATCTGTTAATTACTAGGTTCAGTGGGTGTGTTTAGGTGTTGGTGAATTACAAACTGTGCTGGTCACTGGCCCTCCAGGACTGGATTTGGACACCCCTGATGTAGAGTATACAGGTCTAGAGAACAAACTTGCATCATTGATTCTTTATATGCAGACAGTTTTGCATGTTTCAAAAAGTGCAACTCAGGAGATATAAAGTTGGATGTGTGACAATGTTTCGCTCTCTAGGTTTACAGTCAAACAGTCAATCTAAAATATTTTAAGAAAATTTAAAAGCCACATTAGTGAGTCATTGGCAGAGGAGTTTGCTGAAATGATATCGGCAGAAGTGCTTAAAGCAAATACTATTTTTACAGCCACTTCAAAGAAGGGTACTCTCTCAACGGAATATAGATGGAATGCTTATTTTAAAGAGCATTTTCAAGTAATTGATCCTGTGGAGTACAAATTTGATAGACTACACCAAAATACCTTTGTGTATGTCCCAGTGATGAACATTCTTAAACTGTTGCTGAACAAAGCAGATGTCTTTGAAAGAGCAGTTTTTGTTGAGGAGAACTCACCAGGCGAGTACACATCAACTCGCAGTGGTCAGTTTTACAAAGAAAACCAACTTTTAGGGGTTCAAATAATTGTATTTCAGTGGTTATCTACATTGATGAATTTGAGGTTTGCAATCCCCTAGGCACTTCAAAAAAGATTCACAAGATCACAGCTGTTTATTGGGTGCTTCTAAATTTGCCTGCCAAATTCCATTCTACACTTTCCTCAATACAACTTGCTCTACTTGGAAAAAGCAGTGATATAAAACAATTTGGCTATGACAAATTTTTGGATCCACTGTTAAAAGACTTGAAAGACCTGGAGCAGAAAGACGTGTTTGTTGAAGCACTAAATGAACATCTCAGAGGAACAGTGTATGTGCTGACAATCTTGGGGCTTTCAAGAAAGGGGCTTGCTGGCTTTCAAGAAAGCTTCCAGGCTAAAAACCTGGGTAGATTTTGCCAAATCAGCAAAGATGAAATACAGACAAAAAAGTTTGTCTGTGCAGAAGATAAAAACTGTAAGAACATGTACATTGGAAGAACTACTGAAGATTGCAGTAAAAAAATACCCACACAAAGATGTTTTGTCACTTGCATCTGATGTGCATTTGCATGGAATTCACTTCAGTGAAGGCATGATTTTGTCCTCTGGTCAATGCAGTGGTTTGCCTGAATTTTTCAGAATAATCAGTGTACTTGTGAATGCTAACAAGGTGACATTCCTTTGCAAAAGGCTTTCGTCATGGTACATTGAACACTATAGCTGTTATGAGGTTTCTGAAACAAGTGCAATAGAAATACTTGAGCCAGAGGATCGTAATGATCCTCATCCTTTCACATTGTATACAGTTCAGGGAAGGATCATGATTGTGCTAGAGAGATTCCTTCTCCATTAATTGTTCTTCATATAGACACACAGTGTACATAAAAAGTGGTTGATTGCATTATATCCTGAAGGGTTGTATTTTGCTATGGACGTTTTAACTTTTCTCAATAGTTCAACACTTTCAAGGACCTTTCTTGTTCTTGTGCTTGGATGTGGACAATGTGGACCTTGTGTGTGAGAGTGACCAATCCAGACATGCTACGTAAATTTGGTGCAGTGACCCGGATGCACCAGATCTGCTGCAGCTGATCGCTGGGGTTCGACAATGCGGGATCACAACGCTTCTGAAATGAACAACGGATTAAGGTTTTTCATTAACATTCTAGTGGCAGTGTCTGGACATTGAGCTGAAATGAGTAACTAAATTCTCACTCACTTTACGCACACATTGGATTTTACACATTGTGCACTTTGAACTGTAGTTTTGTTTGTTTCCTTTATTTCTATTGTAGACAGTGCGTTAACTGTGAAGTTGATTTTTTTATGTATGTTTCCATCTACTACCTACCTTTTATAATATGGCAGACGGAGGGTGGCATGCAGATTTAAAAATGCCACACATTGGCAGGGGACGTGGGTTTTTTGGGTTGACCGAGCCTATAGTTGGCAAACCACGTGTTTTGGTTTATGATTCTGTGACTGCTCCAACTGCATCACATGGTAACAAGTTGAGTGAACCAAAGTCTTCCACTCCTGTCAATGCTGGTTCTGACAATGTTACAGTGCAACTATGCGACCTCATTGGTGAGCTTGGAAGGCAGATTGGTGATTCAATCGTCTCACGGTTGTTAACCAGTCATAATTCTGCACTACCTCTTTCTTCTCGGTCATTTGAGCAACAACCCTTTAGCACAATGAATGTGTATCTAAACAAAAGTGGTTGCAGCAAAGCTGCTAGCGTAGAAGAAATACTGAATCATCTCAGTGGTCGGGCAAAGAGCATTGTAAAGGTTAAGCTAAAAAGTAGCCCGGCTGCAGCACTATGTCCTGAAGTTGTCTACGAGGTACTACAGCGCAACTTTAGTGACAGCCCTGGCTCTTGCCAGCCGTTGGCTGATTTTTATGCGACTCAGCCAAAGCTTAATGAGCACCCTGTTGACTATTGGGTTAGGTTGAATGAAGCAGCTGAGCTAGCAGATGCTCACCTACAGAGATGTGGTGGCAAGATGGAAAATATTAGCTCGGAGATCGCAATGATGTTTATCAGAAACTGCCCTAGCCCTGATCTTTCGAATGTCTTTAGGTGTAAGCCCATAAGCAAATGGTCAGCCGAAGAGGTCCAAGAGGCCATCAACAAGCATGAGAGAGATTTTAAGTCTCGAAAGCCACTTCCATCTGTAAATCAAGCTGTTGTTGCTGAAAAGCCTGTCAGCACTCAGGTAACAGTAGGAAGTGAAAGTACAGTCATGACTTCTGCTGCATGTCCCGCAAGCCTGCACACTAAAACAAGCGAAGCAGCAGAATTGGGCACTTTGGAGCATGTGCTGAAAATGTTAGAAAAGATGTTGAAGCGGACAACTTTACCTATTTCAGAACAAAAACCTCGAACGTCACCCTGGTATCAAGCCTCGCCATGTGCAGTGTGTCTGATTAGTAACGATCAGGAAAACTAGATCACTCACATTGGGGAGAGGGCAGTGTGAGTGTTGAGAGTCAGCCTCTCACCCGCGATGAAGATCCTATGTTAATTTATTGTCAGGCCGAATCAAGCGGCAGCATCATCTTATTCCAAAACATTGTGAAGCTGGAAAAAGCTGATAGCTTATTTTACACTGATGTGTTGTTGAATGATGCGGTAACTTGACAAGGCCTGTTGGACACTGGTTCTATGGCATGTACTATTAATGAGGAAATAGAGTGCAGGCTACTGGACGCATGTGAGACTCTCGAGTTTGAGCAGCCCCAGGCCGATGTCTTGCTTGTCGGTTGTGGCGGTGTTCAGGTCAAACCTAAGTGTATCTATTAGCTAAAAATGTGTGTGTATGAATTTTCTGTTGTCGTGCCTACCTTGGTGGTACCAGGGCAAAAAGACCAGTTAATTGTTGGTACTAACATCCTTAAGTATGTCATAAGTCAACTTAAGCAGTCACAGAGTTATTGGCGTATCATGAACCAGCCAAATTTCATGGGAGAACTGGAGATTCAACGATTCTTGAGTATGTTGACTGGGCATGATAGATGGGAGGGTGGTAATATCCCAACAGTCGTCGGTACTGCTAAGCTTACCCAGGCAGTCACACTGTTACCTCAGCAAGAGCACCTTGTGTGGGGTAGGCTCCCAATGAGTTCCACTATTTCTGTAGGTGGCACTGTGTTGATTGAACCATCTAGGGCACAAACTCATAAGAAGGGTGTTCTTGTTGGGTGGGCTATAGCTATGCTGCCTGGTGACAGATGGGTACCAGTTAAGTTGATCAATCCATCTAATAAGCCGGTCAGTTTGAGACGTAATGCGAAGATAGCAGATGTTTCTCCTTCTTTAGCGATGGAGGAACTCAAGACCCAGTCTGGACACGGTGATGGGGAAATTGTGAACGTACAGAGCCAATCTATCTCCTTTAGTGCAGATGAAGAGGCTCTCTCTCTGGTATTCGTGACGTGCTGCAGGAGCTTGGACTCTCTGATCTTGACCGAGTTCTGTGAGACGACTTCGTACTGAAAGGGCCAGCTTCTGCAGTTGATTCAAAGACATCAAGATGTGTTTTCTAAACACAAGTTAGACTGTGGTAAAGCCAAAGAGTTTGTTCACAGGATTCACCTATCAGATAGTCAGTCTCCCGTATCGCCGTGTTCCTCCCGCTCAATATCAAAAACTGAGAAAGGTGCTCTCTGAGATGGAAGAGCAAGAGATTATCCATAAGTCTTGCAGTGAGTGGGCATCCGCATTAGTTTTAGTATGGAAGGAATGCTGTGATCTTCGTGTTTGTGTTGATTACCGCTGGCTTAATGCCAGGCCCGTAAAGGACGCTTACCCCTTACCTCATCAAGTAGACTGCTTGGCAGCATTAGGTGGAAACGCGGTCTTTAGTGCAATGGATCTTACCTCTGGCTTTTATAACATCACGATGGCAAAGGAGAACAAAAAAGCTTACGGCCTTCACAACACCGATGGGGCTATTTGAATTTAACCGCTTACCTCAAGGACTCTGCAATAGTCCTGCTAGCTTTATGCGCCTGATGATGAACATCTTTGGCGATCAGAATTTCTTGAAGTTACTCTGTTATCTGGACGACCTACTTGTGTAAGCCCCAGATGAAGGTAAGGCCATCAAGAGGCTCGAGATGGTGTTCAGTAGGCTCGGAGAGCATGGGTTAACGCTAGTGCCCAAAAAGTGTCATTTCCTCTGAAGGAGCGTGTGGTTTTTAGGGCCAGACAAGGTCAGTGCTATTGGAGCGGTGGAAGAGCCTGATTTAATGATGGAGGATGGAGTTTCCCCATCCCAAAGAAAGATTAAATTGTTCCTTTGAATGGTTTTGTACTACCAGAGGTTTATCCAAAATTGCTCTACAATAGCAAAACCCCTGTTTGCCTTGACAGCTGCACCAAGGGGCAAGAAGCCTCCGGGGAGGGGTGCTACGTTCAGAAAGCTGCGTCCTGATGACTGGAAGGAAGAGCACAGTAGGGCCTTCCAGCAGTTAAAAGCTGCATTGATGAAGTCTGTGGTACTGGCGCATCCTGATTTCAGCCTTCCGTTTATTTTGTCTACTGACGCATCCATGGACGGGTTGGGCGCTGTACTGTCACAGTTTGCAGAAGGTCAGACCAGAGCCTGACGATTGCTTTCGCCAGCAAAGCACTTGCGCGTGCTCAGGCAAGGTACCCTGCTCACCGCCTAGAGTTCATGGCTTTGAAGTGGTCCGTTTGCGACAAATTCAGCCACTGGCTAAAGGGTCATGAGTTTGTTGTCTGGACGGACAACAATCCTTTGACTTAGATCCTTACAAAGCCTAAACTCAACGCGTGTGAGCAGAGATGGGTTTCCAAGTTGGCGCCCTACCGATTCTGCATCAAGTACATACCTGGCAGGAAAAATGTGGTGGCCGATGCTTTAAATCGTCAACCCTTTGTCCATAATCTGGTCAGTCAGAGGCTGTTAGACTAGCCTCATGATATGTTGCTCAAGGAAGCGGAACGATTTGGCAAAGAGATGGTGCAGGATGCATTCAGACTTAGTGCTGGTATTCAAAGAATTGAAAGCTCGCCTTGCACAGTGTCGAGTCATTATCTACTTTCCAGTGCCGAAGTGTCTGCTGTGTTACAGGTTCATAGTGACTGGGAAGCAGGGTTCGAGTCGAGAGCAATCTCTTGGATTGCCCAGGATACCCAGCATTTGTTGCTTCCCGGGCAGTGCCCATTGCCAGTCTTCTCATTAGATGAACTTCGAGACAGACAACAAAATGATCCCTGTCTGTCCAGGGTCCTGTTCTATATCAGTAGAGGCAAGAGAGCCTCACGTCGTGAACGTGCTGGTGAGACGTATAGGGTGCACAGAGTTAGGGTGCTCGGTTACAATAAGTTGTTCCATCTTCCTTAATTATGCAGGTCATGACAGGGGTACACGATGAAGCAGGGCACCAGGACCAAGGTAGAACAATGCATCTGGCAAGACAAAGATTTTTTTGGGTTGGGTTGGAACATGATGTTCATAGGTATGTTAAGTGTTGCACGCGCTGTGTCGTCAACACCTGAACACGAAGGCAGAGCTCCGTTAGAGAGTGTGAAAACATCAAGTCTAATGGAGCTAGTATGTACTGATTTTTGAACCGCGGAAAGTTCAAGAGTTCGTAATGTGGACGTGCTAGTCGTGACTGATAATTTTTCTCGAATGGCTCATGCTTTCCCGTGTCGTGATCAGACGGCTAAACAAGTAGCGCGACAGTTGTGGGATCGCTATTTTTGCGTGTACGGGTTTCCTGACAGGATTCACTCCGATCAGGGGGTGAACATTGAGAGTTGTTGCAGGTTGCCAGAGTAAAAAAGTCCCAAACAACTGCATATCACCCCATGGGAAATGGGAATGTTGAGAGGTTCAACAGAACCTTGGGCAATATGATCAGAGCGCTCTCGCCGAGGTCTAAGGAAAAGTGGTCGCGGTTGCTTAAGACGCTGATCTTTGCGTATAATTATACCGCGCACAAGTCCACTGGCTACGCCCCATTTTACTTGATGTTTGGTAGGGTTCCAAAGTTGCCTGTGGACATCATGTTCAGTAACGTTGAGAGGGAAAGTGATGTTGTTGATTATGACAAGTATGTGAAGAGGTTAAGAGATGACCTGAAAGAAGCACTCATTGTCGCTCAGAAAAACATTGATGTCAGTCAGCAACGTCAGACCAAGTTATAACATGGCATTTGTTGACTCCAAAATGGAACTGACATTCTCTCTGAGAAGGAAGGAGATAGTTGATGAAGAACCTCTTGTGACTTATGTTCTGAAACAATGGCCAGCATTGTTTTTGGAAGATCAGGTGAGTTTATGTCTTTGAGATTTATTATTTTTATTTATTTAAAGATGGATTAACTTGTGAAGTCTTAATTGTTACTGTTAACTGTGTGTGTGTGTGTGTGTGTGTGTGTGTGTGTGTGTGTGTGTGTGTGTGTGTTTCTTTTTTTATTTAAAGGTCTGTGCTGAGTTTTTCAACCATACCAACCTTAAGAGTACCTTTTTTTACTTCTTTGGATAAATACACATCACGGATGATCAAGATGTACTGATCACGTGGTGGAGTGTTTCAAGATGAAATTAAGACCCTCTTGAACCAACTTGATAATCAAGTAATTATTAGAATTTGGTCAAATATTTCTGGATAAAGAACAGTTATGCTTTTTTGGATTTTACTTATCTTTTAGTGAGTAATATAGGTATTTGTGCATGTAATCAATCTGCAAAGTTACAAAACACAAAGGCAATGTGTAAAACCTTTTCCTTGTTTTTCAGACTTCTGATTTGCTTGCTCAAAGAAAGGGTACATCTCTCAAAGATGTTTATGAGGGAAAAGTCTGGAAAAGTCTGGAAACTTCCTGAAGAATTGCCTGGTGAGTGTGTGTTATCAGTCTGTCATCAGTATATACACTCATACCTGATGTAATAACCAGATCCTGTAAAGAAAAAAACATCACTAGCTTTACTTTTTAAATGATTTTCTATGAGCGCATGTTCATGAAGATGTTTAATTCTTTGTGGGACGAGCAGAATTCAATCAATTAAAATGGTTATTGATCCTGTCTTTATGTTGGTTTTTATTGCAGGACACAGCGCCAGAAGACACTCGCACAAAAGGGATGAAGATGGGGATCTTAACTATTGTTGAAGATGATGTTGCCACTACCCATTCAAACTTAAATGTAATGTGTCTGTCTCTAGTTCTAGAGGAGCAAGTTGTGCTGGATAATGTGCAAGACCTCCCTACAGCTGTTGCCCTCCTGTTTGGCTTGATTTATGCCCTCAATATGAACTATGTGTTAAAGAACTGAAATACACTTTTGAAACAATTTAGAAAGTGTTTATTAGCCTTGATCCAGCAAGAGTCCAGTCCCTAAAAAACAAATTGCTATTTTAAGTATCGGCAGTCTATACTATATGGATAATTAAGTGCAAGCACTGATTTTGTTCTTGTTTGGTCAGTGGATATACCTGTACAACATCTGCCAAAAAACAGTTTTGAGTTTTATTATAAGGTTGTCAAGTAATCTTCGCAACTGTTATCAAATACTTGATTGCTCTAGCATATTTAAAATTCTGAAGTCTTGTTTATTACTGCAGCATTTTAAGTTTTCACTTTGAGAACATCTTTGTTACTCCAGCAACTTGAAAGCATTTGTGTTTTATTACTCTAGTACTCTAATTATTTTAGAGGCCATTTAATTTTTTATTAGTTCTATATTATATTATTTTTTGTTCTTCTTTTTGGATGACTGGAGTAAAACATTTTTTCAAAATTTGCATTTCATGCTGACAAATGTCACTTGGCAGAATTGTCAAATAAATAATTTTCAATGATGACAGTTGTTTGTATTGTGTTTACAATATGGTGTGTTTACATTGTCTCCCGGATGTGGGAAAGACAGTGAAGGTGGACTCATCAGAGAACAATACATGTTTCACATTGTCCACAGCCCAAGATTTTAGATGCTGGCACCATTGAAACCGACGTTTGCCATTGGCACAAGTGACCAAAGGTTTGTCTATAGCAGCCTGGCCATGTACATTGACCCTGTGGAGCTCCTGACCAACAGTTTTGCTGGAAACAGGAGAGTTGAGGTGCACATTTAATTCTGCAGTGAGTTGGGCAGCTGTGGTTTTATGTTTTTTGGATACAATCCAGGTTAGCACTTGGACATTCCTTTCAGACAGCTTCCTCTTGCGTCCAGTTACTTCTGTTGGATGTGATTCATCCTTCTTGGTGGTATGGTGACATTACCCTGCTCTTGATACATCACAAAGACTTGCTGTCATGGTCACAGATGGGCCAGCGAGACGTGCACCAGCAATTTGTCCTCTTTTGAACTTTGATATGTCACCCAATATGTCATGCAATATTTTAAGCAAAACTGTGCATTTACTCTGCTAATTAAACCTTCACACTACTGGTGGAATGTGCAATTTAGCCATGAAACCTCCAACACTAAACTGGCCAGTGTTTCAGTTTCATTGTCCAACCGCTGTAAAACACACACACACACACACACACACACACACACACACACACACACACACACACACACACACACACACACACACACACACACACACACACACACACACACACACACAGCGATGAACATTTTGCAAGTTGTAACAATATAGTCATAATACCAATAAAATTATTAATTATTATTTAAATTCTTAACTGAATAAATTATGTTTCAGATGTTTTTACTAATGTTTATACTATGTGAATGTGAAATAAGTGTTTTAAAATGTTTCAAAAACTATGTTTTTTTCCCTCTTTTTTAAATACATTTGATCAAAGCATTTTGTTCCCTATACAGTCCTTTATGGGTTTAACTACACACACCATGGAAGCATCCACTCTAAGCAAGCAAAAATAATGGAAAGTAGAAAACTATAAAAATAAACATGAACAAATAAACAAATAAATAAACTGTTTAAAACATATTCATTATCAAGGTGAAAGAATTACTTCATCTCTTTGTAGATAGGGAAAAAATATGTCTCCAAATATTTATGGACTAAAGGGAGATGAAATGGTTAACAGAGGAGTATTCATAGCCACTCTCCTTTTTAGCTCCTCCTCTCACTCTCTTTCTTACACACACACACAGAACCAGGAAGTTATTGTCAAAGAAAACGAAACTCAGAGTGTCTCTCGCTTGATCTCAGTGTGTTAGTGCAGGAAAATGGCTGAAGCCAGTATTTCAGTAGATCAGGATCAGTTCATGTGTCCAGTGTGTCTGGATCTCCTGAAGGATCCGGTGACTCTCCCCTGTGGTCACAGTTTCTGTAAGGTGTGTATTAATGGCTGCTGGGATCAGGAGGATCAGAAGGGCGTCTACAGCTGTCCTCAGTGCAGAGACACTTTCACTCCAAGGCCTGTTCTACGCAGAAACAACATGCTGGCTGAAGTGGTGGAGAAACTGAAGAAGACTGAAGTCCAAGCTGCTTCTCCTGCTCACTGTTACGCTGGACCTGGAGATGTGGAGTGTGATTTCTGCACCGGGAGGAAACACAAAGCTGTAAAGTCCTGTCTGATGTGTCTGGCTTCTTACTGTGAAACTCATGTGAAACCTCATCTGGAAGTTCCTGCTTTGAAAAAACACACTTTAATTGAAGCTTCAGCAAAACTCCAAGAGATGATCTGCTCTGAACATAATGAAGTGCTGAAGATCTACTGCCGTACTGATCAAACCTGCATCTGTTATTTGTGTACGATGGATAATCACAGAGGACACGACACCGTCACAGCCGCAGCAGAAAGAGCAGAGAAACAGGTGAGAATGAGAGATTTCCAGGATGAGGATCTTAATCATAGTTTCTATTTAGAAACATGTGTACAGTGTCGTGCTGGTTACTCATAAAAGTGATAAGTTACAATTACTAGTTACTACATAAAGTATTAAGTGTGTGACTTTTCGATTAGATAATCATCCTCTGTGTGTGTGTGTACAGACATGCATACAAAGTTGCATCTCAACAAAAAGTTAATTTAGTTCATTTATTAAATTTACAAAGTGCAACTCATATATTATATAGATTCTTTATACACAGACTGATATATTTTAAGTGTTTATTTCTTTTAATTTTGATGATTTATGGCTTATAACTAATGAAAACCCAAATTTTACTGTCTCAGACAATTAGAATATTATTTATTTATGAACAAAAAGATTTTGAACACAGAACTGTTGGACTACTGAAAAGTATGACGATGTGCAGCACTCAGTACTTGGTCGGGGCTCCGTGTGTATGAATTACTGCAGCAATGAGGTGTGGCATGGAGGTGATCAGTCTGTGGCACTGCTGAGGTGTTACTGTATGGAAGCCCAAGATTTTTTAGTCCTTCTGCACTGTTCGGTCTGGTGTCTCATCTTCTTTTTTACAGTAGTCCATAGATTCTCTGCGGGGTTTAGATTGGGGTTTTCTGGCTAAATCCAGCACAGGGACACCATGGTCCTTAAACCAGGTATTAGTACTTTTGGCAGTGTGGGCAGGCGCCAAGTCCTGATGAAAAATGAAATCAGCATCTCCATAAAGTTGGTCTGCAGAGGGAAGCATGAAGTGACCTAAAACTTCCTGGTAGACGCTGTGCTAACCTTGGACCTGATAA
>JAAGKR010005234.1:0-52956 GCA_011419295.1 Clarias macrocephalus | reverse complement strand
TCCGTTTCCACACGCTAACGTTAGCCGGCTGGTCGCTGCTGTGCTCCTTCAGGTGTTCGATACGTCGCTTACACAGCTTAGCGCTCTCGTCTTCAGCCTGGATGGATTCTGCAGCCTTCAAGAGATGTTACAATGAGCGTTAGACTGTGGTAAAACTCATCTCTTATCTTTAATGACCAGAAACCATCAAACCACCAAGTCGAGTGCTGAACCTTTTATAAGGACGTCCTTACATACGAACACAATACCACTAGCTCTGAAAAATATTTTAGACAGAGGTCCACACCAGCCTGGCCGCAAATTAATATTTATATTTATATTAATAAATAAATAATTAATAATCTGCATTAAAATGAAAATGCCAACCTACAGTAGTCCTGCCTAAATTAAAGGGTTAATCACAACAGGTGGTTCACACGCTCCAGGCCCGCTCTGTATAACAGACGTGACCTTAAAAGAGTAAGATTCTGGATTAAAATCATGGCGGAGTATTCTGAGATCGCCACAAAAGCAATTGGACGAGTTCTTAGTCGAACGCTTTACTACTCAACCAAGTAGCTTCTTCAGTCTACGGTAAGTTTGTCTGCAGTGATGGCAACGAAATGAAATGACAAAACGGACTGGACATAAGGAACGCACTTCGTGTGTCGTCGTCTTCCGTCAGTCACAGATGGAACCGTCGCATCGCAAGGACACAAGCTCAGGCATTCACGCGGATCCCATATTATGGTATGTTGTATTTATCACGCACTTTATTATGCTTTGATACAAGTCAACCATCAATTGTTTCATGGAGCAAAAGATGTTGTAAATCACTATTAATGACCGTAACCTCTTGCACATTTTGTGGCCAGACACATATTTCAATGTAAAATAAATAAAATATCCATTACCACTTTCATACAAAGCTACTTGTGTGAAATGCAAAACATACAGTACTGAAACTGGCGCAACTCGGACGCGCATGTGCGTTTGCCGATGGGGCAAAGCTCCAGCTGTATGTGTTCCCAGTAGTGAAAAGGAAGTCGTGTTGTGCAGTTGTTGTTGAAAATGAGTCTCTCGATGGAGGAAAGAGCATTCATAGTTGAGTATTATTTCCGCTCATACGGAAGCCGTCATGAACGCGAAGTATAAAAAAGATGGCAGAACAATTCCTTCCTGTACCCGTCCCGTTCCTCCAATCTTACACCCCCTGATGCGTCCTCGTGTGTTCTGCTGTGAAGATCCGACAAAATGTCCTTCATTATGCGAGCAAATCGTCTCCTTTCGCAGGAGTCTGCAGCGGCGGCCTTTGTTCAGGGAATCAGGGTTGAAGATCTGCGTGAATGATGTGAACACAGTCTACAGCGAGGCAGTGCACACACACTTCGGACATACCATGGTATATCAACACGCTAATAGTGTGCATGTTAGTTTCTTTCAGGAGAAATAAACCCACAGATGACAACAATGTGATATTGTTCGTCTGTTCATGTCAGTACTGTATATTTTGGCGCATACTCTAGTCAAACTGCAGGCTTGTTATTTATTGTGCACAATAATATTACTTGATTAGTCAGCTGTTCCATCAAATACTTTTTTTTGCATTAATTTTGCATTAATTCTATTTCAGTCATATAGGCTAATACATATATGTTAGGGTTGTGAATTTCTGAGGATAACGTTGTTTTTTTTGTTTTGTTTTTTTAATCGTAGGTACACTTCATGGTCAGCTTTTGAACACCTAATCATTCTATGACAAATAAAAAAGTTTTAAATGTTTAATCTGTGCAACCTCTTAATGGACATTTTGTCAGAATGAAAACTAGCGATGAACCTGCGGTTCTAGTATTTAATTTGCTAAAAATCCTTAAAAACTGTTCAAAATCAAGGAAACAAAATTATGGTTGTAGAAAAATAAAATAAAGCCCCTGACTCATTCAATCACTCATCCTACATGTCATTCCAGCAGCATTTTCCTACTAACATTGAAATAAACCTTGAAGTGTCTCGTCTAAGATGGAACGTTCTAAACAGAAGAACTGGGCCAGAAAAAAAAAAAAAGAAAAAAAAAAACAGTTTTCAGACTGCCTTTGTAACTTGCAACGGAATAACATCGGGGGTTGCTCAGTGGTTTGGGCATTGAACTACGGTTCGAAGGTCCCAGGTTCAAACCCCATGACCACCCTGTTGGGCCCTTGAACAAGGCCCTTAAGCCTCAACTGCTCAGATGTATAAAGAGATAACGCAAGTTGCGTGATGTAGATGTAACGGTCCTACATGAGCTTACCTTCCGTTTGAGCGCACTCAACTTCTCCACCACACCGTCCAGCAGGGAGACCACAGAGTCCACCACAGGGAACGAGCTGCCCAGGGTTTTCTCCAGCTCGGCCACCACCATGGTCACGTGACTCGTCTCACGGTCTATGTTCTTCTGTGCTGCGCGGAAGCGTTTGTTTAAAGTCTCATAAGGAACCTGCAGGGGAAACACAGGAACAATTTGTGATCGCCCTAATGCTTTCCTTTTGGTCACATGGATCATGCCATGATATATCATGATATCACTCTGGCTGATATTTTCATAAAGTACATTTTTAACCAGTGTTAAAGTCCATCACTGCAAGCAGAACGCCCGAATAATAGAGATGAGGAAAAAAATAATTTCAGTTACATATTTCCATTCTTTCATATGGTGATGACATCAAAATAGATTTTTTTTTATGAATTTGCATTTGAGGAAGCAAGATTTTGCAGTTCCGCTATAATCCTACAGGGGGTGCTCTCTAAAGTATTCACTTACTGGCAGGGAGTGCAGCGTCCTGTGTGGGGAATACAAAAATGTGGGGGGGGGGGGGGATGTTTAACATCAGTTCGGGAAATTTATAAAATACTAATAGTATTGGCACCCAGGTATCACGAGTACCGTGATACAATAGTATCACGATACAATAGTATCGGGTGATCCCTGGTGATTCCCATCCCTATTGAATAATAGCTCTTTAAAAATATATATCAAGCTAATAACTACATTTAACATGCTACTTTAATATGCATTTAGATGCAAAATACTACAAATGATTATGTACTAAACCTGATTAGGCCTTTATTATTATTATTTAATAATAATAATAATAATAATAATAATAATAATAATAGTCCCAAGTTTGATTCAAACTTGCTTAATTGACATGATCAGCGTTTTCTTGATTCTGAAACCTTTTTCAAACAAGAACCGGTTAGATTCTAATATAAAATTATAATGTCTCAAAAAGTTAAACCAGGTTCTAGTGTTAGACGCTCATAAGACCTGGCTGTGTCTGTCCATGAGCTAGAGAGTTATGTCAATACATCACATCTGTGTACGTCTATACTCACCCAGGACTGGTTAAAAAAATAAAGGAAAAACAAACAAATAGACAAACAAACAAACGAAAAAAGCATTTATGTACTTTAATGGCAGAGAAAAGCACAACAACAACAAGGGTGATCTTTCTGGCTTCATAATTACTAGAAAGCATTCGAGCTGCCTACTGCATGTTGAGTTTATTTTTTAAAGATGCCGGTCACAAACTTTTAGTTGGTCGTGATAAAAAACTTGAGCTCCCCGATACAGACAGCACCCCAAGCCTCCTCATCGCACATCAGCGCCTGACCTCACTAATGTTTTTGTAGCTGAATGACCATAAATCCCCACAGGCATGCTCCAAAATCTAGTGGCAAGCCTTCCCTGAGCAGGCGAGATTATTATCAGCAAAGAACAAGGTGCGTAGGTATAGGTGTGGGTCAGGTGTCCAGAAAGTTTGGGCCTGTAAGATATTATGTTTCCTCCTGTATTGTTTATTTATATTACAGGTACACTGTCTAGGTACATTGTATTTCAAAAAAATATAATCTGCTGAAGTTCAAACCGAGTATCAGAATGGGGAAGAAAGGTGATTTAAGTAACTGAACGTGGTGGCATGGTTATTCCTGCTACACGGGCTGCTCAGAGTATTTCTGATTCTGCTGATGAACTGGGATTTTCACACACAACCATCTCTAAGATTTACAGGGTATGGTGTGAAAAAGGACTTTTATATTTTTTAATCCAGTCAGTGGCAGTTCAGTTCTCAGGGCAAAAACGCCTTGTCGATTCATGAGGTCAGGGGCAGACTGGACCGAGCTGATAGAAAAGAAACAATAAGTCAAATAATAATATCTCATTACAATCAAGGTGCTCAAGAACATCTCTGAACACACAACATGTCAAACTTTGAAGCAGAAGACCACACTGGGTTTCATTTCTGTCAGCTAGGAATACGTAACTGAGGCTATAATTCACTGAAACTGGACAATAAATGATTGGAAAAATGTTGCCCAGGAAAAAAAAAAATGTTGGAAAAGAGTCTTGATTTCATTCACGATGCCATGATGTCGATGTGGACCAAAATGTCTAAGGAATGTTTTCATCCGGCACCATGTTGAATTTATTTCATAAAGAATAAAGGCGGTTCTGATGGCAAAAGAGGTCCAACACTAATACGGTGTACCTAATGAAGTGGCCAGTGAAAACACAAGTACTAAGAAAAGTACTACATAATTTTACATATAATCTAAATTGCATTTAAAAGCACTTGGTCAATTTGTCAACAAGCTTTCGTATTCCCTCATTTAAAAACGTTTTAGATTTTGAGTTGTGAGCCACAAATGCACCGCTGTCTTCGCTTCTTCATCAGAAGTGAATCCTCGTCTTCGTAGTGCTGCTTTCAGGGACCCAAACTGGTGAAAATCCAACAGAGCGAGGTCCGGGCTAGAGGGAGGATGCTTTGACTCCTCAAAACAAAGTTTCTGCAGAGCGTCGACAGTGTGGGCAGAAATGGCCAGACGTTCGTCATCGGCCATGGGCGTGGGCGGGTGTTCAGCTCCTTCTTGAGGCTAACACTTGTGCGACCAATGAACTTCTCTATTTATTCATACATACTTCTTCGAAGACAAAACGCTTTCTCTATACAAACTTGTACACAACATTTGATGAATAACAGCATCGGGTACACCCTCGGACCACCCAAATTTTTTATAAATGTCAAAATTTTTATTTCACTGCACGCTTCTCTTCTTTTGTGCAAATCATATGTGGAGCATCTAATTCTGCTCGCACCGCAGTTGCAAATGAACAGTAGCCTCGACTGGAAAGCGCTGACAAGAAGTTTTTAATATAACCGAAGTGTGGAATGGATTTTTGACTCATTCTCATAAATGGTCCCAGTAACGCTCACTGTGTTGTGTTTGCTGGTTCCAGAAAGGCATTTCAGACCTCTTGTGATCTAGAGTTTCAGCGAGCCTGTACCCACTCTGTCTTGTCTTGTCAAATTACTGTTCTCAGCTGTCGGGATTGTAACTCAACGTAGTCTTCTGCTGTTCTAGTCCGTCTGCCCCTAACTCGTTCAACATGCTGTGCATCATCCTGAGATGCCTTTCTGCACACCATGGTTGCACGGAGTGGTTATTTGAGTTGGTTTCACCACAACAAGGCATGCCTGCTCAATTAAAAATAACAATTAAATAAAGAAAATGCAGAAAAATCCCAGAACCCCCTCTGGATATTTGAAACACTCAAACCAGCGCATACCTGCAAACAAACAAGTTCATTTCGCGCGTATTAATCTGACACATAATGAAGAAATCCATGCTCGCACAGACGAGTGGACGTAAACCGATCTCGATGTTCTAGTTCCATCCGACAGGAAGCAGAGGCACAAACGAGCAGATGACAGTAGCATTTAAATTCTGCATGCGTGCACAGAGACGGAAATGAAAGGCAAGCGAGGAAAGCAAGTCCCCTTTCCATGAATGCCCGGATGAATATCAAGCGTCTGATCTCGACATGAGGCTCCCCCGTGCAGCCTTACTGCATGCATGCAAAAGGGGAAGAAAAAAAAGAGAGAGAGAAAGAAGGAAAAAAGAAAAAGGCAGTGGCGCAGAGAACAAAGGTGGCAAAGCAGCCATGACATGCTCTGGCATGATTAAAAGCAAGACATGTCTGGGAGGTGAATCGTGAAGCATGCAGCCAAGCATGATGTGCATGGATGATCAGCAGCTCTGCTGTGTCTGCATGTGTGCACAGTCACCAGGGAGGTCAGGATGGTGGATAGATAACGTAAAGGATGACACGCAAACGGCAAATAACGTGAGTTACGCAGCAGCAGCAGCAGCAGCAATCCATGCAATCTGGCCTAGGGTTAAAGCGGTGATTTATTTCAGGAGCTGAAACAGCCCTTGCCTGCAGGGGAGGCTATAACATGATCCGATGAGCATCACAGCGTTGCTAATGACATCCAGGATTTTGACTGATTTTTACTAAACAAAAGCAGAGCGGAGATGCGTTACACTTACAGCGTTACCATGAAACCAGTCTCAATTCTAGAATATTCCTTCAAACCCTGATATCAACTCATCTCTCATTCTCTCCTTCTGTCTCTGTCTCTGTCTTCTCTCTCTCTCTCTGTCTCTCAGCTGAGTTGTTTTGCTAACTTGTTTAGCCTTAGCTCCCTCAACAAACCCGCATTGATTCCAAATCGCTTGACATCCCGTTTAAAGCCCGGTTTTCGCCACACGGCCAAACTCAACCACCTGAATCCGCCCACACAACTCGCGCGGGGGTGTTCATTTACAAACAACGCGGTTGCTAACCTTTAAAGTGGGATATTCTTGGACCTTCAGAGCCATAGAGAGTTGAGCAGCTGTTTCTTGTACCGCCATCTTGGATTTGGGGGAAAAATGCTGCGCAAACGCAGTGCAGACCGAGGCGCTGTGACAGCAAGCGCTTGTTCACCCGTCGCCCTTACAGTGGCTTTCACGGTGAAGGGTTTCTTTACTGTCTCCTATTGATGACACGCGGTATTGCAGCTCTAAAATCTATTAGAAATGAGTAAATAATAATAATAATAATAATAATAATAATAATAATAATAATAACAATAATAATAATAATAATAAATTATTTGTCACATTTTTCGCATATCCCAGTTGGGGGTCAGAGCTCAGGGTCAGCTTTTTTTTTTTAACAGTTCTTGCTTTTTTTTTAATTATTCTTACATTTTATATAGTCTATCTAATACATTATTTTATTCTATTTTATTTTACTGTAACAAAAATTTTAGAATTTAAATTGTATATTTTTTATTCTTTCCTATTAGCATTTTGCCTCCTTACTTCCTTTTTCCTTTTCAAGGTCACAAAGAGTCGTGTGAGCATTTCACTGCATATCATTCTGTGTATGGTTGTGTATGTGACAAATAAAAATTTTAAATTGAATTGAATTGAATTGAGTTAAAAACCTTGCTCAAGGGCTCAAACCTGGCAGTTCGGCTGTCCTGAGGCTTGAACCTCCTGACCTAACAATCAGTAACCCACGGCCTTAACGGTTCAAGCCACCACTGCTCTAAGCTCAGCCTTTATTCATGACATATATGTCACTGCACAGTAAATTTCTCTTTTGTTCTTCAGATCCGAGTCAGGAATCGAACCCTAGCCCTTGCAGGTGGGAGGCCACATGCTAACCACTCCCCCACTGTGTTGCCATTCCAAAAGTGTTTAGAATTTCTTTATATGCTCTTTTACAATTTGCTTGTGGTTTTCAGAACATTCTTTTTTTTAGTATGCAAAGTCAGTGCGGTCGCTATAATGGTTTAGAAACATATGTTCATGATTATGTGACAGCTGAAAAGGAGAGTTGGTCCAAAGTGTTGTTTTTTTGTAACTAATATTCCAGGAATTTCTGTAATGTGGCTTGTTGATCTAATCACAAGAAATACACCAGAAGGGTGAGCCAGTTATTATTATTATTAGTAGTATTATTATTATTATTAGTAGTAGTAGTAGTAGTAGGTGGCACGGTGGTGAAGTGGTTAGCACTGTCGCCTTGCACCTCCAGGGTCTAGGTTTGATTCCCGGCCAGGCTCAATTTCCGTCTCTGTGTGTATGGAGTTTGCATGTCTTGGTGGGTTTCCTCCCACAGTCCAAAGACATGTATGTTAGGCTAATTGGTGTTTCCAAATTGCCCGTAGTGTGTGTATGTGTGTGCCCTGTGATGGATTGGCACCCTGTCCTGGGTGTACTCCGCCTCATGCCCCAAGCTTCCTGCAATAGGCTCCAGGTCCCCGCGACCCTGAATACAGGATAAAGCGTAGTAGAAGTAGTCCTAGTAGTATTTCAATAATAATTATTATTATTACTATTATTAAATACTTAAAGTGCCATTCATTATGGCAATTTTAGAGGAATTATCTCTGAACCATAATCCATGATGCTACTTGTAAAACATCTCAGAAAGTTTCAGAAACCAAACGCAAATGTTCCCAAAATGTCCTGGTAACTCACTCACTCACTCACTCACTCACTCACTCACTCATAGGCCTGGAGCCTATCCCAGAAGACTAAGGGCTCAAGGTGGGGTACACCCTGGACGGAAAGACGGATCTGTCAGGGCACACACACTCACATACACACAGTCACACACACACACACGTATTCACACACTACAGCCAATTTGGGAACACCAATCAGCCTAATCTGCATGTATTTACACTTTGGGAGGAAACCCACCAATTACAGGGAGAACATACTAACTCCATGCACACAGACCCGAGGCGGGAATCCAACCTGGAGGTTTAGGGTGACATTACTAACCACTAGGTCACTGTGCCGCCTCCTGGGAACCAATCATCATTAAATGTTTTATATATGCAGATGCAACATATTCTTTAACAATATTTGTATCTAAAAAGTTCTAAAATCAGTATAAAATGGGAGAAATAGCACCAGAGATGACTATTAAAAAAGGAAAATAGAAAAAAGGAACAAAACACAAAACAAACTCTTATTATATTAGGGTTATTTCTATTAACTGTATAAAACTTTATAGTATTTTCTTAAATGTAGTAAAATATTCATTATTTTTGAAGGCATCTTTGGTTTATAGCAGGTCTTTTTTCCAGTACTGAATATGAACGTTTTCCTAAAAATGAAAATGACATATATAGGGAAAAAAAGAGTGTAATCTGAAAGGCGCAAAGCCCAAAGAGTCATAAACAACATAAAATATGTAATCACTGGAAGAGAGTGGAATCAGAAAGTAGTAAATATGTCATCATGGCGAGACATGTGGAAGCAATGTACAAGTCGTGCTGAAATGTAAAGCTCTCCACTGCTAGGGTAATGGATAAAACAAATGCCAGAACTGCAGAGACTAAAGGAGGTGCTTCTCGTAGTTTATTTCAGGATCTCATACCGTCTTTCATTATCAGACCACGCAAAAACTGTTCGGAGCTGTCCATATAGTTAAATAAAGCAGGACTTGGTGTACATCTCTACTCACAGAGACGATGTGATAAACGTACATGGCTGTGTCTTTCCTTTTTTCTTAAGCAATGTATGAAATCTGAACCTCACAGGAGACACGTTGTAGCTCTTAAAAACTCTGACATTAAATTTTTTTTTTAAATAAACATATATAGGGCTCAGGACTGTGCAGTTTAGAGTGACATAACCTTTACTTCGGCACAACCTAGGCAATATGATTAACTGAATTGTATTACATTTTAACCAACTATACAAACATGAGTGAGCAAAAATTGGGTCACAGAGGCAAAGAAATAGCACAGATACCCATGATCACATGGTTCTTTTCAGGTCGTTCCTATGAGCATGTGCTGTATCTGTGGCGCTTGGATTTTAAGGGTTTAATGCCAGGTGTGAACGGATATGCGTCTCAGGTGTCGACTTGTGATCTGATCACTTGAGTCTGGATTTTGATACCGGGTGTGAAGGTGGTGAAGGAGGCACGTCCAAGCCCAACCATGCATTCCAGTTTTCTCAGCCATTCTATACACTTTTACCTAGGCGTAAATCTTTCTGTTTGATTGTGTTACACTGATGCCAGTTGTGACCGGATATGCGTCTCAGGTGTCCACTTGTGATCTGATCGCTCGACAAGTCTGGATTTTGATACCAGGTGTGAAAGTGATGAAGGAGGCAAATCCAAACACAACCATTTTCCCCCAGGTTTCTCAGATGGGTTTTTCTCAGCCATTTTATATGTTTTTTTTTTCTGGGGTTACAGCTTAGATTTTTCTATTTGATCATGTTTGACATGTCTTCCGTGTTATTTGTATGAGTTTGAGGTAAAAAAAAAAAAAGAAAAAAAAAAGTTTATTGCAAATTTAGTGAGTCTGGTAGTTTGTAAAGTAGTCTGCCTAAGATAACAGTGTGTTTGTTCAAAATGGATCTCATTAAATAAAACCTAGCCAGCCAGGGGAAACACTATTACACTGAAATAATGGGAAAGCTTTTCACTCTTATACTCAAAACCCATTTGAACCTTTCATCCTCGGCCAGCAAAAACAACTCATGTTATCTTGGCCATTTCACCTCCTTCTCTGTTCATCCCTGATGAAACAACAACCCCCCATACACATTCTCTCTCTCTCTCTCTCTTTCTCTCTCTCTCTCACATACACACACCTTCTTCCCTTTTCCCCCCTCCTTTTCCACCCAGTACTCAGATTTCGGCTTCCTGTCCGAGCAAGTGAGAGTGACCCCTCCCTCATGAGCCGAGAGAGATTCAATCCCAAATTGCGCAGTTTTGCACTACATAGGGCACTCCACATTGTGCAAAAGTCCTATTGCGCAGTGTACCAAAGTAGGAAGTAGGGAGGGTTTGAAACAGCGGTGGCAACAAGGCGTTTTCCGATTGGCGCGTTCCCAAAGGTAGGGCGTCCCTGATTGGCTAGGTCGCGTTTCCTCGTCTGTGATTGGTCAGATTTTTTCTGCAATGGATCCCCGAATCCCAGGCACGCCGAGGGACTGATTGAGGCTCCGAAAGCGAGCGATATGCAAGGTTTGTGATTGTTTTTGCCCCCCTTTCTCTCCTACTTCCTGTGTGCTGTAGTTAGCTGGCTCGTCATGTGCATTGACACAGACTTTTCTTGTTTTTCCCCACAGGCAGGGAGAGGCAGTTAGAAGGGACTTGGTTTAGTGGCGGCCAGCTTTCTAGCTAATAAACACACTGCACTTGATTTGGTGTGTGTACATGTGTAAACCATATTCATGGTGGATTTACATTAAAGAGAAACAGACTAATATAAGATTGTGATAGATATTCAGGGTTACAATTCTGCTGTGATTTCTAACCATGCATGTTGATCGCTTATTTTAATTCATATCAATCCTTGTGTTTTTGACCTTATGAGAGCAGGATATATGATCCAAGAAGGAATGCAAAATAATATTTTAGTTGTTTAAACTGGGAAAATAAAAAAAATGCATTTTGATGACTCGTCCTGTACTAGGCTTGTATTCAACCAATTAAATGCTTCCCATAATATATTTGTCCCGCCCCTTGGATATGATTCGATAGAATGTTCTCCTTGATTAAAGCCAACACATCTAAATAAAAGCAAAGATAAGAAAATGTTCACAGTTGAAAACTGTGTTTCTATAAACGCGTTGTTGTTCCTGTAGAAAAAATATTCATTATTCTTGAAGGCAGGTTTGCTTTACAGCATGTCTCTGTATGTGACTTTTGCCCAGTACTGAATGTGAAAATAGGAATTGCACTGGCTTGCTTTCCTAAAAATGAAATGATATGGAATAAATAGTGTAATCTGAACGGTGTATAAGGTAACATGTTTTAGTGCGAAAGCCAAAGTGTCCTAAACAATAAAATCAGTAATCACTGGAAGAGGGTGGAATCAGGAGGTAAGATAAGAAAATATTCACAGTTGAAAACCGTTTATGCTCCTTATATTAATCTGTAGAGCCACAATTTAATAAATTTTACAATAATTTTTATAAAAAATATTTTGGGTCAGTATTGGGGAAAAATAACAATGATGATGATAATAATAATAATAATAATAATAATAATAATAATAATAATAATAAAGCATCTGTTCATACTTTGTTTAGTAGGTAAACTTAGGTGAGTTCCCTGAAAAATATACCACGGCTTTCTCAGAAAATTAAAGCCATTTCTATCTTCTGCAAATAACTGTATTTTGTGAAAGCGTTGCTTCTTCAATTGTTGAGTTTATGCGTGGTTGTGCAACAGCAGAAGACTGGCAGGAAAAAAGTCAATCACTTTGTAAGAAACATGACAGGTAAACAATCAATAAGACAAAGTTTACACTATATACTGTAGATAGATAGATAGATACTTTATTGAGCTCAGCAATAGACAGTAACACAAAGACTGGCTGTACTGTATATTTTGTAGATGGTCAGTAGACACATATAAGCTGATAAAAAGTTACTTGTGCAATGCTAAGAACACAAAGTTACAAGATGTATAAAAAGAATATAAGTAAAGCATATGAGTCACAAGTAATAATAATCATTTTTAAAAAATCAGTTCAAATATTAGTTATTGTGAACAGCATAAGGGTGACAAAATGTTCATAAGATATTATGAAAGATATTGCGTTATTAAGATCTCATAAAAAATAAAAATAATCATCCGGAGATCGCTAGTTCGAATCCCGGGTGGTGCTGTAACCTCTCGCAGCCGGAGGTCTAGAGAGAGCTGATTGGTCGAGCTCCCTCGGAGGGGAGGGATGAGAGGTACTTAGTGCTCCCACATTAATCACGGCTGTACAGCCAATCAGGGGCGTCTGTGAGCTCGTCCATGTGTAAGGAATGGATAGCGTTGCCCTCTGAGTGTGTTACGCCGCCACCAATGGTGCGTGTGAACGAGCAGTTCAAAAAGATGCCGTCGGCTGGCGTCACGTGGTTCGGAGGAAACATGTGATTGTCTTTGCTCCCCCAAAATGCCCCCCCCCCCCCATACCTCGACTAAGTGGTAGTAATAGCTTATTGGGGTAACAAGGGATTAAAGCGTAGAGTATTTACAGCATTTGCCTTTTACTCTTTTCCATGGGGAATTATTCTAGGGCTTTTGTGTATTTCTAGGAAAAAGGAAAGTCTAAGTTAACTAACAACATTAGTCTTGTAGTTCCAGTGCAGGACAGAAGAATCTATTTTTTTTTTTTTTTAGGTATTCCATTTTTAGCATGAGTGGGAAAATTATATATAACCTATCTTTGGATGTTTTATACCTCCAGTACAAGTCAAAAATTTGAACACACCTTCTAATTTCATGGGCGTTCCTGATATTTCTTTCCTTCTACATTTGTAAAACAATGCTGAAGGCGTCAAAGATAAGCTTCATAACGGCTCTAATCTGAGATGCTGTTTGAGGTTAGTTGGTGATTTCTGAGGCTGGTGACTCTAAATAAACTGCAGCAGAGGGACGTTTTGGTCCTGCTTTCCTGGGAAGGTCTTCGTGAGAGCCAGTTTCATCATGGGAAGAGTTGAATGGTTTTGGAAATGCACTCGACACAATGCTGTTCCAGCGCTGATCTTCGTGTCTTCAAATGTCAGTTGACTCTTGTTGTTGTTTTTGTTATTTAATTCTATAATTCCATATGTATGTCATAGTTTTGAAATCTCCAGTACTGTTCTGAAATGTAGAAAATAAATCACGAAACAACAAACCCTTAATTAGAAGGTGGATGTGTTCAAACCTTTGACTGGTACTGAAATTCCTCCGCCGATCATAGACAACGTCTATGACCCTCAAATATGACATCATCATGGTATATTTATTATAAACCAGGCCAAACAACAGATGCCGTGGGTGAATATTCCTACTGGTCTGTTTTCTTAAGTACCGCTCTTTCTGGTTTCATGTTTAGTCATCGCTCTAGTCTTGGGCTATGAGATCTTGAGCTGTGGAACATTGTCCAAAGGTCACGCTGAACTAGAGTTCTGTCAACATTCAGCACCTCAAATCTTCAGAAAAAGGAGGAGGATCGCTTTCAGGAAGCCTCGGCCGTAGGGATAGCGTTACCGCTGCGGCGATCGTTTGGATAAAACGGGCTTTACTGTAATGGTGGAGCGCAGCGTCATTTTTAGCACAACTGCCTCATAACCACAGGCTCTGTATTTCTTACGGGCTGAGTTGAATAGGAGGCGTGCAGTCACACAGAATTTATTACAAGAGGGAGGGTTGAGTTTGAACAATTCTCCATGCTGTGGCTGTGCGTGTTTGTGTGTGTGCGTGTGTGTGTGTGTGTGTGTGTGAATGTGTGTGTCAGCGAGCCAGCAGCCGTGCATGCCTCAGACAGTTAAATCTTTCTTTCTCAGGGGCTTCTCCTTTCCTCACACGTCTTTTTTTTTTTTTTCATTCCACAATGGCACGTTGTTGTTTTAAGCCGTCCAGCTGTCACAGTCATCTGACGGCATTCTTCCTCCGCTGTCTTTCTTTCTTCCTATCAACTTGATTGATCAGACCGGCGTGGGTGGAAAGTGTCACCAAATCGTTATAGCTTCGCCATTTTCACAGTGGAAACAGAACATGACGGAAAGTACCGCTAACATCAGTATTGACCGGATTTCTATGCTTAACGCTTGGGTTGTAAGGAAATGCAGGGTTCAGTGCTTTTACCACTTATGATCTTAAGTCTCTTATTTTAAGTGTCTCATTTTAAATCCGTTCTTAATCTATTCCTGGGATATAAAATAGTTTTCATTCTTTAGTTGACCAAGTAGCTACAAAATTGCCTGCTGATCTCTCAACTTTACCCCTTTTAGAAATTCTATGAATATTTTTTGAAAGTTTGAAATCGCCCACAAATCCTCCTACCCTCCGACATACAGCAGCTAGCTGACTGTTTAACCCTGCAAGTCGATGACATTTCTTATAGATCAGTGTTAAGCTAGGAGTTATAGTTTATACAGGCAGTATGATGAATATGACATTGATATTGTGATGATGTCACATGATGGAATCTTTTTCTTCTTCCAAAACACTCAAAAGCTCTGAATATGGCTGATTTCATCAAATTTTAAATAGTTAGATTGTTTTTCACATAATTATTTTCTGAAAACTATAAATGTAATAATAATAATTTATTATGGATATACTGTATATTAATATATTATCATAATTTTTTTTACCATAATAAACTTTTCGATGTTTAAAATAAATATCAATGTAGACATTTAATCCAAGTTAAAAACGCAACATTGAAACATTTATTTCATTTTTTTTTTTTTTTTTTACCCAAACCCAAATTGCATCATGGAAATAGTTTCACTGTCCTTAAGTATCGTGAGAGATTTTTGTCACATCTTCTACCTTTATTTGATTAAACAAAAGCTCATCACAAGGAGGCTCTTTGGCTAAAGGTTTCTAAAGCAGCAGGCCATCCTGAATTTAACTGAAATTTTCTTTAAATAAAATATCATGAGGTGTTTTTGCATAACCGAATGCTGATTAGTTGAACATCAAAAAAGTTAATGTTACTCTTTTTTTTAAATATTTTTTTATTTAGACCATTTCGATTCGTTATATTTTTATATCAGCCATTTAAGATGAAGGTACTTTGACTTTTGCTTTTAATAACAGAGAATGCATTTATAATAAGTGTGTTTACTGAGCAGAAATGAAATCCTTAACATTTAAATAGATGTTTTTTATTTTTCAGATCTATATAGGTAAAAACTTTTTTTTTTTAAGGGATCGTCTGTTTTAGTACAAATCTGCCAGGATTTCTGTACACATGACTCGATTGCTCAGCTTCCCAGATTGGCTCGTTAGCCAGGAAACTTAGCAGCTAGCCGCTGTCTGTAGTATAAATAGTATCCCATCATCACACCATTGGCAGTTAGAGACTTTGCAGAATGAGTGTGAAGAAAAGATAAATTCACTTTGCCTGTACAATGCATGTCTTAGGAGAAATAGAATGTATTTGAATCTGCACTACTTATTATTATTATTATTATTATTATTAATAATAATAATAATAATAATAATACTCAAATTTGTGATTTATATGTATTGGCAAACATTCTATTAATAAGATTATTTATGCCAGTATTTGCTGTTAGCCTAGAAAAGTTTAAATAGCAATTGCAATATTTAAAATAATTGCTTTTAAAAAAATTTTTACATTTATTCATGCTTTATTTATTTATTTATTTATTATCAAATCATGCAGCCCTAATATCTGTCATAGATTTAATTGAAATAAGCTACATTTTTATTTTTTGGAACAGGAAGCTGAAGATTACATTAACCTTATTAACAGGATTTGGCAGACACCCTTATGCTAGGGTTGAATCTGGGACCTTACAATCAGTAGTCCAACACCTTAACCAATGAGCTATCCTTGAACCCCCCCCCCCCCCCCCCTTGAATTAGCTTTAACTTAACTCTAATTAGGATGTGTAATACTGCTTTACTGTTTTTTTTATTTCTACACAACCATGATTCTTCCTCAAATATTATGTATATATGAGCCCTAGTCACATGACTAAACACATGACTAAAACACACCTTTCAGGAAAATTGTCATATCGAAAAAGACTTCCAATTTTTTAAATATTATTTTAACATTTTGATAACGGCTGTTGTATTGTACCAATTGTTTAAACCTAAGTGTTTTAATTATCCTTTAAACTATCCTTTAAACAGGATTACATACTGTATATTGATATGGTGTGTGGATTAAAATATGGTTTAATTAGGAATGCATGGACCTCAATATTAGATAATCAATTTTAGATGTGTATGTGTGTTTAATGTATACACACACACGCGCATTTTATATACATCCTACATTTTATATATAATCACAGAGGCTTAGTGGTTAGCACTGTGGCCTCGCAGCTCCAGGGTCCGGGTTCGATTCTCGTCTCGGGAGTCTTTGTGTGTGGAGTTTGCGTATTCTTCCTGTGCTGGTGGGTTTCTTCCGGGTACTCCAGTTTCCTCCCACAGTCCAAAGACATGCAGATTAGGCTAATTGGCGCTCCCAAATTGCCAGTAGTGTTTGAATAAGTGTGTGAGTGACTGTATGTGTGTGTGCCCTGCGATGGATTGGCACCCTGTCCAGGGTGTAACCCGCCTCACGTCCTGAGCCTCCTGGGATAGGCTCCATGCCCCTTGTGACCCTGAATACAGGATAAAGTGGTATAGATGATGGGTGAGTGAGTGAGTGAGTGAGTGTATTCTGTATGCATGTATAAACACACATTATATATACAGTATATATTTATATATCTTACATTTTATATATAATCACAGAGGCTTAGTGGTTCGCACTGTGGCCTCGCACCTCCAGGGTTTGGGTTCGATTCTCGTCTCGAAGTCTTTGTGTGTGGAGTTCTTCCTGTGCTTGGTGGGTTTCCGCCGGTACTCTGGTTTCCTCCCATACAGTAGTATAAAGTGGTACAATGATTAGATGAATGAGTGTCTGTGTATATATAGTTTATAATATATTCGTTTATTGAGTTTCTTTTTGGCTGAAAGGTCTCATATGGGAAAACAGCATATCTAATGTATAATTACATCACATGCAATGTTCTCTCACTCTCTCCCCTCTGTCCTGTCCTGTACTTGCTCCCCAGAATTTCCATTATCTCCACCCCCCCCCCCCTTCTTCTTTTTTTTCTTCTCAGGAAACAAAAGATCAATTTTGCGCGAGCGGCCAGGCTCCACCCCATTCCCCTCTCTCTCTCTCTCTCTCTCTCTCACACACACACACACACTCTCTCTCTCTTTCTGACACAGACACACAAATGCACTGACACTTGCGCTGCCATTCTGTGTGTTGAAATAGAAAGTGAGGGAGCAAGGAGGAAGAGAGAGAGAGAGCGAGAGAGAGCGAGGAGGCAGAGTGGCGGGGCGAGCGTGCGCATATGCTCGTGCGTGTGCGCGCGCGGGTGTGTATGTGTGTGCGGCTACACTACAGCGGAGACGGAGGAGGGAAAAAAAAGGGAATAAGAAATTCTGAGCTAGCCGCCATATGCTGAGGGGTTTGGTGAATGTTCCGCTGTTCGTTGTGGACCGTACACCATGGGGAGCTCACACTTGCTGAACAAAGGCCTGCCTTTAGGTAGGTAAAGCGTTTCGCCTTCATTGCGCGAGCCCCGCACGTGAAGAAAGCGGTTGTAAGCGCGTGATTGTGCGTGTGTGTGTGTGTGCGCGCGCGGCGATTATTTGGGCGTTGAGCGGTAAAGCACTGTGTGTGTGTGTGTGAGAGAGTGCGCGCGCGCGTGTCTCCCCCTCCCCCCTCTTTCTTCCCTCCTCCTTTTTCTCATGCTTTTCCTTTCCTTTAGTCTTCTCTCTCTCTCTCTCTCTCTCTCTCTCTCTCTCATTTCCTATTATCTTTCATGCTTTCCATTCATCCTACACACAATACCTCATGCTTTCTCTGCTCTCTCTCTCTCTCTGTGTCTGTGTGCACATGCAATGTGAGGTTCTCTCTCATTCCATGCTGTCTGTCTGTTCTCCTGCGTGGAAAATCAGAGAGGGTTTTGGCAAGGACATGGTGCCTCTCACATTTGGGAGTCCTCCCAACATGTTGTACAGTGGAAATGTGGCTTCCAGTCCCCGGCCTTGACTCGCTTCCTAATTTATAAATTTTTTTTTTACTTCTTTTCGAAAGGGAGGAACAGGAAGAGCTCAAGAAATGTTTTTTTTTCTTTCTATTATTATGCATTAATTACAGATTCATAAAGAAATCACATCTTGTCTTTTCTTGCCTTATTGACACTACTGAAGTCACAATTTTCATTTTTATCCTCACTGCACTGTGCACCAAATAAAACCACATCCAGGGTTTTCAGAAGATCCTCGTGTGCAAGTGTGTGATCAAGGGCTGGGTTGTTGGCGAGCAGTGTCGGTTTGAAACATCGCCCGTGGACAGCTTAGGAGGTAGACCGTATCTCGTTGCTATGAAGTGGCTAATTCAAACAGATCCCACACACATCCCCAGAGGCAAGCTATTAAGCACACACACACTGCAGTGTTCACACAGATCCATGCAACACATGTACGTATTTTTATTTCCATGATACAGTTTCGCCCCTCGTGTATGGTTCACCTGTTCTGTAAAAAAAAAAACAGAGCCCAGAGTTAACATTACTCATTGTTCTGTTCAGTCCTTATTTGGTCCGATTGCATGCATGACACAGATTAGGTACGCTCATACTGTAATCACGCTGGCAGTTTGTATTCTTTTAAAGAATATTGAAGAGTGTGTGTGAGTGGGTGGGGGGGGGGGGGAGAGTATTAGTCTAGAAAGCTAGACACTGCTAGACGTCACACTGCATGAGCATATAGAGGTTTATGAGAGGAACGTTAACCAGGATAGAGAAATAGACTGAAATGGTACGTGTGTATGACATTGGGGACGTGTGGGTTCATCAACGTAAAAAAAATGGTGGACAACTTTGTGTACGTGTGTAGAGGGAGGAGACCCGCATCTGGGTGTGAGTGTGGAAGAGATGTTGGGGAAAACAGTCACGTCATGTCTGCACATGCCAGATTAGCCTCAGTATACACGGATCAGGCATGTCTAATTCACACATAGTAGCGTAATATGTCACGTCATACGACTAAACCGTGCATGCCATTGAAGGGTTTGTGCAACATCTTGCATCTTAATTACAGACATTACAGAATTACACGACTGACTCTGGCTCAGGTGATGTAGAATGAGGATTACGTCATTATAGTAGTATAGTATAGTATACTGCTTTTTTTTTTTCATTTAATATGCAGTAAGCATAATGGTATTCATTAGGAATACCTGTTTACTCGTTTATCCTCAGCAAGGTTGTGGTGGGTACAGAGCACCACTGAGTGTGTTAAGCGGGAACAAACCCTGAATACACTAATAAACTTTTACAGAAGTAAAAGGAGGGCCACAAACAATTTGCATGTGTAAATGTGTCTGATTGTGCCCAGATGTAGATCAAAAATGAATTATCGAATAGTCCGTTAATATATTACCGTCACCTGTGTGACACACACCTGTCCAACAAAGCACATATTGACCTTAAATGGCAGAGAAATTTGAACAGTATAACAAACAGAGCAAACAGACTGAACTGAGGCTCAGGTCATGTTTTTTCTGTGTAACAGACATCGTTTGTGTATTTATCTAGCCGTTATCAGCATCTCTTATCATATTAGAGAACAAACAGGAATGGTGGCATTTACTGACTAAACTTCAGCACACGCATGCACACGTGAACTTTTACCCTGCATACAGTATATACAGTATACACTACAACCATCCTCACACCACAGTTATTTTCTAAACGTCTGTGCAATCACACTTACTAAGGCACTTTTTCATGGATTTTGTGCAAAAACAAACAAATAAAACTTTTAATGTGTGTTTAAAAAAATTAACAAAAAACAGGCTGTGCACGTTTCCTAATTGGAAAAAGGAGCACATGCTGAACTGGTGTATTCCTTTTATAGCACGGTAGTTTGCCAATGATGACAAGTTTTAAATTGTTAATGAACACCCACACATTGTTTTTTTTAGATTAATGTTTAATTTTAGACTTAGTTCCACATCTTGTCACGTTACTGCGAAAAACTGAAAGTTGAATTTTGACATACAGAGGACTCACCCAAATTGAAACCTCCTGATTTTCTTTATCATGGACTATAAGATCAGAATTTCGATAGACTGACCAGAACTTCAACTTTCAGTTTTTGATATTGACATCTAGTAGTGTTTAAAAAAAATAAATAAATAAAAATATTGCAGTTTTCATAGCAGACCACCCAGTGTTTGGTTGAAAGCATGTCCTCTGTGCATTGGTGTCTCAGTGGTGGGTTATTCACCTGCTGTGCGGAAGGCCCGGGTTCAATTCCCACCCAATGCCCAAACCCCAGCCACTGTATTCAGTGTCGGTCCCAAGCCCGGGTAAAATAGGAGGGTTGCCCCAGGAAGGGAATCCAGCGAAAAACCTGTGCCAGGTTGTGTATAGATCGGATGGTCTTCTGTGGCGACCCCTCAACGGGAGAAGCCGAAAGACCAGCAACAACGTTATAACTATATGGCCCTAAATGGTGAAACCACTGTGAATGAGCACATAGTCAATATATGAGAAAATATGAAACTCAAGCTTTTGATTTTGTGCAGAATAACTGAACACAATTGGAAGTATTTCTCTCTATAACCCCCTGCTGCACTAATGCACTTATCCCAGAGTTTCATTAGTGCTCAGATACCATCAAGGTAGAAAGGTCTCTCAGTGCACTTGCTTTACATCTGAAACGCTGGCCTCCCAGGAACTCCTTTAACCCTCCAGATGGAAATGGCTTGAAGCGAGATCAGGACTGTACGGGGGATGTGGCGGTAAATTCCAGCAGTGGTGTTTAAAACGTTTGCACCGTTCAGATATTTTACTGCGGCTAAGAGTCTCATCACCGTGCCGTGCTTGGAAGTTTTCTGTAAATGTCGGACGGAGGATTTAATCCTTTAAATAGTCCGGGTTTGATTTGAACGCCCCATGTATTTAGAAAAAAATGTAGATTCTTTTTTTTTCGAAACAAATTTTACAATTTTATTTCTTTTCAATATCTTTATGGTACAGTAAGTGTACGAATTACAGTGTTTAGAATTAACCTTCTGATGTCTGTAGTTGTTTACACTAAGCACATACTGTACACACAATAAGGTATCAGGTGAAAATCTTAATGATGAATAATAAAAAAAATAATAACAATAATCATAATCTTAATTTGACGTTCTCATGAAGGTGACCTGCTTCCTGCTTATCCTGCACTTCCTTATGAACCGTGTGTGGGTGTGTAGACACGACCTTTGACGCGATTGGCATTTAATATTTCTAGGTTCTCAGGCTATCTAACAGTCCTCTTTAGGAGGCATCTGCCTTGCAATATGTTCAGGAAGCACAAGTGTGGCAAGTGAGAAAATGACCCAGCATGCTCGGTTCTGCGCCCTGTAATTGGTAGCGGCGTTTTTGTCAAAGGTTCTTCATGTTCGTCCGGAGATGAGTGAATAACTCACTGGAGGTCAAGTAGCGGGTTTATTCTTCAGGGTGTACATTATTTCAGGAATCTTCCCGGTGAGATTAACCTTGAGTCTTAATGTTTATGTCTATCCTTGAAGGGTTTTTTTTATTTTTTATTTTTTACAGAAACACAGCTGCCACAAGAGCAGAGTTGTTTTAAGACCCACAGGAGAGCGGTTGTTTAAACGGTTGACTTATTTATTTATTTTTTTTGCATTTTATTACTTTAAACTTGTATAATGGCCTGGTGAGTATGATTATGCTTTTTTATTTTGTTTAGCCTACAGGCAAGTCGTTTATTCAGATTATGAGGGAATGTTAAAAAAGAATAGTGAAGTAGCCTTTTTGTTTTTCTGCAACACTAGATTTGGCGCAGAATATAAATAAAAAACTATCGATCTATCTATCTATTTCATAAATAACTGGCAAATAATATTTGTGTTGTGTTGTACTTTAATTTTGATTTATTATTATTATTATTATTATTATTATTATTATACTGCAGTTATATGTAAATATTTATATAATATAAATAAATGCATGGTTTGTAAATTTTTTTAATTATTATTATTATTATTATTATTATTTAGGTATTATTTTTATTATGAAGCAGTTAATGGAATTTTCTCCAAGTAATTGCAGGGCAAATTGACTGTAAAGGGACATTAAAAAAAAAAAAAAAAAAAAGCATGCATAAAATTTTCTTCTCTTTTTTTTTTTTTTAGAAAAAAATTGCGAGATCCTGCAAAACTCAGAGCGGCTCATGTACTTCTGGTTCTTTTAAATCCTCTTTAAATTTATGTTTCTAGCCAATAAAGTAGACAAAACAGAATTTCTGATACCACTCATGGTATACTCATTTGATACCACTCAAACTGCGATTTCTTAACCTCACACAAGCTTGCTGAAACCGGCTAACAGTTTTATCATAGTTTTTATTTTTATTATTATTATTTATCAAAAAACATGAATAATAATCATCATCATTGTTGTACAAATCACTTAATTATACATAAATATGGTTTAGACTGACACTGAGCTTTAATACTAAACAACTATTTTGAAAAACTGAGCTAAAAAAATACAATGATTTCAATCCCGGCTTTTGGTTTCCAACCAATCATAGACGAGAATGAATCCTAACGTGAAGACGGGAACTCTTAACCTCACCCAGAGGCTTGCTAGCATTTTTTTCCTTTGTTTTAAAGCATATGGTAATTTAGCTCTTTACAAAGAAATGAACAAAACCAAAGTGTACTTGTCTAGTGATGACTCTTCTTACATTGACCTGAATGCAGTATATTTTCACCCATCTCAGCTAAAAAACAAAAGGCTATATATTTTCAGTTTCATTTTGATTGCATTATTTTCATTATGACTTCTGTCTCTTAAAATGCTATATGATAAAGGGTTTAAAAGGGAAAACACAGTATTTATATCAAAGTATGTAAGATAACCAACATGAATCTCAGATTATTAGATAAACCGTAAATCAAAGACGGTTTCTATGAAAAAAAAATGCATAAAGCAAAACCAGTCCATAGGCTGGGAACAGGGCAAAGTATTCCTGAACAGTTCCTGTTGTTGTGTTCTGAGTGAAGTGCTCGAAGCGCTCTAGGGTGTACAAAAACTATACCTTGTTTCAAAATCCATTTTGTGTTCACTGTGACGATATAGACAGTAATCAGTACGGTGGAAGTTTTTCCTCTTATTGACTTTCTCTCTCTCTCTCTCTGTTGTGTCTTTATCTGGAGTCATTGAACCATCTTGCTCCTTTTTTTTTTTCTTTTTTAAAGCTTGTAATGCTGGAGTGTGGGGTGGCCTTGATTTCCAAGCTGCAGCTTGTATTGCCATGATTCATTTCACCACAAAGTGGAATTGATCCTTACTTCACGGGGGAGGCGAGTCTTTCTTTCTATGCGAGTCCAGTTGGTGTAACTGAGACGTTTGGATGCATATTGCATGCGACCGGGATGAAGGACTCGATTGCATTATTAGTATATTTATTAGATGTCTTTTAGCTCTATATAAATGTTCGAATGAGGCTTCTACTTGAAAGACTCCAAACCTGGGGCGCGCTTTAATTCAGCCACGAACCAGATGGAGGTGTCTCGAGATCTGAACTCTTTCCTAAGGTTATAGGATTAGACCCTGCATGCACAGGAGCAACACCTCTGTGACCCCAGTGACCCTTGGATGGTCTCGCCGTAGTTTCAAAGCAGACTGAGGACAAAAGTAATTTTAACTCACCTTCCACGTCTCTCTCTGTGCAGGCATCAGGCCTCCAATAATGAACGGGCCCATGCACCCTCGTCCGCTGGTGGCGCTGCTGGACGGCCGGGACTGCACGGTGGAGATGCCCATCCTGAAAGACGTGGCCACCGTGGCTTTTTGCGATGCTCAGTCCACCCAGGAGATCCATGAGAAGGTAGAGAAATCTTTTGTCGTGTTTACATTTGAACAAGTCGGACCTGTTTGGAAGAAAGAAAGAAAAAAAACTCGATTTGTCAGGTAGATATACAGTATATAATGTATGTAGCTGTATACCATGTTTAGATGTATGTGAGAGTCGTGTGAAAAACAACATTTTGTCGATTAGAGAGAGGTCAAATGGACGATGGTTCAAACGGCCTCAAAAGCTACGATAAATCTTACAAAATAAGCACTCTTAACGCATGCGGTAAGTAAAAAAGCATCTCAGAACAAACACAGTAAACCACATGGTGGATGGGCTGCTACCAAGACCCACATCAGGATCAGCCAAGAGCAGAAATCTGAGGCAACACGGGTTATTTTGTGTTGGTGCTTTTATAACTTATAAGATACAGTACAGTATAGTATTTGATTGTATTGCTAATGATTTATTCGTTTGTTTTTGCACCCTGTTATTCTAAGAAGAAAAGATCTAGCATTATTTATCAAAAGTCCCTACTGTGTATATATATGTATATATATATATATATATTCCACATCTTTATTACCTAATGCACCTTCTGTTTACTGTAGCACATTCACCGCACACTGTTGCACAATTGTACTGTACTATATCACTATATATATATCATAACTCTCTTACCAAATGCATCTTCTGTTTGTATGACACATTGTATTTATTTATTCATTGTAAATAGGTCACTTATGCACTTCTGGTTAGATGCTAACTGCATTTCATTGGCTCTGTACATGTACTCTGCACAACGACAATAAAGTTGAATGTAATCTAATGTTTTTGATGAATAATTCATAATTTTTCTTTTTTTTAAATGTCTGTTTGAAATCATGCATAAACGAATGGATAAAACATTTGAAAAAAAAAAAAGTAGTACAGTCAGTAATATTATTTGATGCTCCGTGTTAATCATCGCTGACATCTGATGAGATCTGTTACTAATGTTTACTATGGAGCAGTGTTGTGGGACGTTACTTTTTAAAGTAATTAATTACATTACAAAATTACTGTCATTAAAAAGTAATCAGTTATATTACAGCGTTACTTCCTGATAAAGTAACTAGTTCGACTACGTTTCCATTGCAGAAAATGAAAACGCCTTTGTGCTTCCTCATGCATGTTGTTTTAGTCAAGACCTTTATAATTATTCTACCATCATCGCTCAGCAAAGTTTGACCCATAATCTGTTAACTACTAATACTGCGATCTCACCTACGCGGTTTCACGCGGTGGCCATAAGTACGGTTCATCATGATTCACCGCGAGTTCGGCGCTGTGATTAGGTTTCCATCTTTCCACGTGTCGGTCCTCACATAGTCAAACCGCATAGGTGAGATAGGGGTATAACAGAGGGGGACGGGTTATCGGGGGAGGGGCTTGTAGGACGACATTCTCTCTCTCTCTCTCTCACACACTCACACACACACACACACACACACACACACACACACACACACTAATGGATTGGGAATGACTGCTGTCTGGCTCACAGATTACATAAATTGTCTGAATAACGGATTACATTTTTGAAAAAGTAACTGAGTACTTGAATGGCGGACCGAACGCGTTCGATTACTCGTTACATCAAAAAAAGTAATCCGAGTACTCTACACCCAACACTACCATGGAGTACAACAGGCATCACTAAATGGACTCCTATCCAGACTCTAATGATTTTATGATAATCATAATAATTAATATACCAGTAATCATGTGCTCAACATGATAGTTTAACGTGTATAGATAGAGTGTGTGGAAGAAACAGAAACGAAAGCATGACACATCATGGCTTACTCCAAAAAAAAAAAAAAAAAAAGGAAAGTAGACTATGGAAACCGAACCCTCAAAGATGAACGACAGATTAATGTACAGTATGTTTATTCTTCCTGCAGGAAGTTTAAAACCAGTTTGTCTCGTATCTTCTGAAACTGTGTTGATTAATAAAAAGCAGTAATGTGAAGCGCCACCATGAGACTGGTTGTTAGAGTAAACAGCAGTCTCAGGTGAGGGCGTGTGTCCTTTCACATTCATTTCCAGCTCAGCAGCGTGAGAATGAACAACCCGTCCACATGTTTAATGTAGTTGCTGAAAATTTCCACTGATTATTATTGAAACGCCGTGGAAATTTTAAATGGCTCATTTTTTTTAAATAGATTTAAAATGACTGCATATTTAGAGATCTGAATCCTAACACAAACACGAAATTCTGACCTTGGCTCAAAGAACATTTCTAGGAAAAAGTTTAAAGGCGTTGTGATCCGATGTGCCTCGACATGAAGCAGAGTTGCCTTTGAACACCTCAAAGATTAGTTTCGAATAACAGCGATGTCAAAAAGTGTTTCATACCTCTTTCATCATGACACTTTGCCACCGATTAGTTGCAAGTGTATTAATCACAGAATGCCGCAATCATGCCTTTGATCGGATTATTGTTAACCTCTTGGAACGGCCACAAAACAGGTTACAGACTTACAGTGTAGCAGCTTAAACAGTCATCGATTAATTAGCCCCCTTTTATCGATCGTTCTTGATGATAATCGGAGGAAGAAAATGTAGATGGTCGTAACTGAGAAAGTGGAAACTACAAGCTTTGGGTCTAACCTTGCCGAGTGACTCTGGAGACTCATTCAAAAATGTTAAATGAACTACTCTGTTGAGAAAACATCACCATTTGAACAGATTAATTAAAACGATTATAATTAAAAAAGCTATTTAAATTTGGCACATTTCTGTTGCAATATGAGGGTGAGCGCCTAAAATATGAAACTAATTTGTAATAAAGCCACAAAGTTGTCAGAGCTGCGTTTATTTAAAAAATAAAATAATATATATACTGTATATTATTATTATTATTATTATTATTATTATTATTATTATTATTTATTTTAAATAACATCAGCTCTGAGAACAGTTGAAAAGAAAAAAAAAACACCTGATGTCCAATAAGGAGAGACATAAAATATTTTATTAATATTATATTCGAAAACAGTCGTGCATGTTTGCGCCAGTTTATATATGCTAAATTAAAAACTGTCAGCAGTCGACTAGGACCATTAGGTCAAACTGAACATAAATTAATGGCCCGTGAATAAACATGGATTCATTTTAAGTGTTGTTGTTGTTGTTGTTGTTTTTTTGTAGCTTGTAATCGTACAAGGCCATGAAGTGTAACTGTGAATATGCTGACTCCAGTAGATATGCCAGTTAATTTGCATATCAAGCAATAAGCAGTAGAAACTCGTATGTAAATACTGTACGTTTTTATTCCTCCGTGAACTCGTGCATGCTGTCTCGCAGGCTTGTGCTTACAACTCGACTAATTTCTCGGTCAGAGTAGCAGCCGGTTACTACATAGTACTTTCAGTTTATTGCTGTAATTATCACATCAGTTGTTCACTATCTGCGGCTCTAAATCAAATTATGTTGTCGTATAAAAGGGAGAAAGTCTCCCCCGTCTTCGTCGCACCACCATCGGACCGCGCCCCGTTCCTCGTCCCCGTCTTGTTTCTGCCGTCCTCAATCAGGTCTTAAACACACCCATGGCTTTCTGTTTTTCTGCTGACTTGCCGATCGCCTTTTTTTTGTTTTTTTGGCATGTGTTGTGTATTTTTGGACAGACGCCAGGCCCCGGCGTACCCTCCCAGAGCTCTCGGAGACAGATGGCTCTCTGGTTTTCCTCCCTGTCCTCTTCTACAAGCCAATTTCAACTTCCCGTGCTGAATGGATGGGGTTATTACATGGTCCTTTGTACAGAGAGAAGACGCTCCGATGCTGCTGTTTCCCTGCTCGTGATCGGAATCGTTCACGCGGCGTTCGTTAAAATGACCGCGAAACAACAGAACTACACAGTTTTAATTTGAGCGGTCGGTTTTGAAACAGCAATAACTTTTTGACATCGTTGTCAAATTGAACGTCTTGTTTATCTTTCTGCAACTTTGATTGACAGTGATTGAAGGTCACGTTTTTTTTATTTTTATTATCATTATTTGTCTTTTAGGTAGGCGGCATTTTCAAGGCCTCTTAGCACCCTCAGAAAGAATGTATAGAAACCGCTCCTGCATTCCTGGACCGTTTGTGATGGCACATGCTGAATTGTCCAGAACAGAAATTATTAATGGTTATTTATGGTTATTATGGGGGCGGGGGAGGTGGGGGGGGTACTGGAGTCTATCCCAGGAGACTTGGGGCACAAGGCGGGGGGACACACAAGCACACATACTCTACAGAGGGTTTGGGAATGCCAGTTAGCCTAATCTGCATGTCTTTGGACTGTGGGAGGAAACCAGGGAACCTTTAGGAAACCCACCAAGCACGGGGAGAACATGGAAACTGCATGCACACAGACACGAGGCAGGAATTGAACCTCCGATCCAGGACGCGCAGAGGGACGATGCTAACCACTCTGCCATCCTCACCGTGAGGGGACATCTGCCAATATTTATTTATATCAAAAATAATAAAAAAATATACAATAATCTCCTTCGAATAGTTGATATTGAGATGCATCTGTTTCTCATGATCTGAGGTGCTGTTTGTTAATTGGTGATTGCTGAAGCTGGTGACTCCAAATGAACTTCTCCTCTGCAGCAGAGCTACGTTTTGGTCTTGCTTTCCTGGGACGGTCTTCATCATGGTGAAACCTGCGTATATTACCTGTACTTTTGCAGTTGGATAATCGAACAGACCCATGTTGCGACTTTGATGAGTAGTGCCCTACAAAAAGCATGAATCACCTATGAAGTACGCCGAGCACTCACAAGCCACTGCGATCCACTTTCAAAATGATTTCAGGCATGATCGAAATTTTCGACTGCTATCATTTTGCTCCCGACTGCGACGAGGCATAAGGAAAGCCTGAAGATCTTATTATAATTTTACTGCAGTTTTGAAATCATAGTAGTTCAAGATCAAATTTGTTATGTGGAAAAGGGCCAAAATTTATTATACCACAGTGTTGTTAAATTCTCAAAGCTGATTAGTCCAAAGGTGTTGACTACCTACCGGTAATTCTATACTTCTGTACTGTAATTCTGGTCCTACATGGCAGATTCATACTAATACTAATGCATCCCATCTAATAGATTACACATTTAGGTAAGTGTGTCAATAACTTCCACCTTATTTTTCTTTCTTGCTTTTCTTTTTTTCTTTTTTTTTTTTTTTACTGTACCTTAAGTTTACTTTTCCTTATTAACTTAAAAAAAAGTTTATTAAAAACGTATTTTAATGCAGTTTTGTAAATGTTGACAGTCAAGTCGTGTGATGTAGAAAAACCGTATGATGTAAGGTTATTGAATCCTAAAAGTTAATTCCCAGTATAATAACATTAAAAGAAGCCGTACTGATAATTAGGCACACTGATGTGACTGACCGTGTGAGTATAAAAGTTAATAAGGTGTAGTTGAAACGTTCCCGGTCATGCGGCCGACGGAGCAGAAACGTTTCCATGGTAACCTAAAAACCGGACGAAGGGTCAACACAGCAGTGTTCATGGAAATAGCGTCCTAACAGACTGTGCGTGAAGAGACCCGACCCTGTAACGACGTTGTTTTTTTTAAACTTGGAAATATAAAACGTGATTCATTTTGCTTTTGTTTTAATGCCAGCGAGCTCTCTGCAGTCATCCCAAGTAAATGCATTTATTAATGAATCCTGCTTTTATGTTTTATGAGTGTAGGTGTTTTAGGAGCCGTGCGGTATAATACAGTGAGGAACTGTGGGAGGCATGAATAACAAACCCAACGTCATCAAATGCTTCTCAGCGCACTTATGTTTTTCGTCTGGCCTTCATGTTCATGCTGTACATTTCTTCGGTCATGACCACAAAAACCGGATGACTAAGAGCGACGCAGACTGGAATTCCTGACCAGTTGCTCCCCATGTGAACCTTCTCCGAAGCAGCAAATGATAACATAAGTGTTTTAAACGAGAGCATAAGAATATCACAGTGTGGTTCAAATGCAGAGCTCCGCACATCTGGAATAAACTTCAGTGAACTGTTATAAATATTTCCCCCTGGGTCATAAATGTTTTTACTCGGTATGGTTTTCCTGATCTTTTTTGGCCGGGTTTAAAAACCCTGTTTGAAAGCACTGTTGTGAATGATTTGCTTTGCTTCTGTATGTTTCACAAGCTTTAAACTCACCCATTACTTACATTCGTTTACGACTAATTATTTGTCTTACATGGTTGTCATAAACTGCTGTTAGCAAAAATCAATCCAGTCCTCCCACACATGACGCTTTGTTGTCTCGCTGCTTCTTAACGTTTTGTGTAAATCCAGGGCATCCTTGAAGTTCAATCAGGATGTCTGTAAGAGGTATATTTGTCCTCAAATGACCTCATTTATTTATTGTTATTGTTTTTTTTTTTTTTTTTTTTCAGGTACTAAACGAGGCGGTTGGGGCTCTCATGTACCACACCATCACACTCATGCGCGAGGACCTGGAGAAATTCAAAGCCCTCCGAATCATCGTCCGTATCGGCAGCGGGTTCGACAATATCGACATCAAATCCGCTGGAGAACTGGGTAATCTGATGTCCGTGCTTATAGTGTGAATACTGGTGTCATGCGGCTCTCTCTCGCTCTCTACATGCGTACGTTTTAAATGTATTCACTTATTTACTTGTTGGTTTTTAGGCATAGCCGTGTGTAACATGCCGTCAGCTTCAGTGGAAGAGACAGCCGATTCGACGCTGTGTCACATCCTCAATCTCTACAGACGCACCACCTGGCTGCACCAGGCTCTCCGGGAGGGCACGCGGGTCCAGAGCGTGGAGCAAATCCGCGAGGTCGCGTCCGGAGCCGCACGCATCCGAGGGGAGACCCTGGGGATCATTGGCCTCGGTCAGCTCACGCAACCACGCTTTAATTTCATGATTTATTTTTTCTGTTTGTTGTATCGCCCGTCTGTGAAGCATATTCAACACGTCGGGATCCGTCGTCTCATGTCAGCGTCGTCCATCGGCATCATACTTTTATTTTTGCGTATGGGGGAATTTTTGTTTCCATTTCAACAAAATTATAGATAAAGTAGATTATTTTAATGTACTGATGTATATTGATAGTACCTGGGTTTTAATAAAAAAACTTTTTTTTTTTTAATGTATAAAATATTTTTCTATATTGGGATAGTTTTTCTCGGCATAATTAGGATTTTTAAAATTTGTCAAAATAACATTATTATTGTATTTGATACTTTATTGTACTATTTATACTGTGTGCACAATTGTAAAAAAAATACTATATATATATATATATATATATACACACACATACATGACTGGATAACGCACTTACCGATGCTAAATTATTGTTACGCGCTAAAGGTTTTAATGCAGCCTCTTTTTATATATTTAATCAAGCACCACTTAGGGACACAGAAATCACAGATTATCTTTAATATAAAGTGAATATGAGGCACCTCTAAATGAATCATTAAATTAATCATCCATTTAAAGCCACTTAGAAAATGTTTAAAAGGGAAATGAAATCAGTCTGATTTGAGTCGAATGAAAGGTTATTGATCAGTCTAGTGTGTGTGTGTGTGTGTGTGTGTGTGTGTGTGTGTGTGTGTGTGTGTGTGTGTGTGTGTGTTACAGGGCGCGTTGGTCAAGCTGTGGCTCTGAGAGCTAAAGCGTTTGGCTTTAACGTGATCTTCTACGACCCATACCTGTCTGATGGCATGGAGCGAGCACTAGGACTACAGCGAGTAAACACACTACAGGACCTCCTGTTCCACTCGGACTGCGTCACACTCCACTGCAGCCTGAACGAACACAACCACCACCTTATTAACGACTTCACTATCAAACAGGTATACACTTATTTACCTTTTAAAGGAAGGTAAAAATCTGAGCATGCTGCTGTGAAATATCATTCAGGGCCAGTTTTGTTTTTTCCCCACCAATAAATATACATCAGCTGATGTGTGAGTTTGGAATGTTGGATATTTGCATAGATGTTTTGAACTCTACGATATTAACTGACACTTCCAGCGGCCTCGCCTCCCTCTCTCCATCTGAGATTTGTAACCTTTTGTCCCAAATCAGTTTAGTTACCATGTATCTGTCTTGAATATAGCTGCAACTGTTTACTTATAAAAATTCCGGGTTTTTTTGTTTTAATACTGCCAAGCTCAGATATATGGTTAATTATTATCGGAATATTGGCAATATCAGTTATTTAACAAGTTTTTGCTTATACGGTATGGTCCAAAACATACAGTACTGAAACTCGCGCATCCTGGACTTGCATATTCATTTGTCGACGAGGCATACCTCCAGCTTTCTGTGTTCCCAGTAGTGAAAAAGTAGTGTTGTGCAGTTGTTGTTGGGATTGAATCTCTCTGGAATTGAAAGTATTCAGAGGCGAGTATTATTTCCGCTCATACGTAAGCGGTCGTGAATGGGGACCGAGTTTTAAAAAGGTAGCAGGACAATTCCTTCCCGTACCCGTCCCATTTCCCTGATCTTACACCACCTGACGCCTACGTCTGTGGAATGTTAAAGGAGAGCGTGTTCAACTGTGAAGATCCACCAAAACTGTTTCTGCATTATTATTAGTCTGCAGCAGCAACCCCCCGATTTTTCTCCCTAATTTAGTCGTGTCCAATTCCTCCCCGTCACTAGGGGGCTCCCACATTATGCTACTAATACCACTCGCGTGTTCTCTCCGCACCACGTGACACCAGCCGACCGCATCTTTTCGAACTGCTCGCTCACGCACCGTCGTGGGCGGCGTAACACACTCGGAGAACAGCGCTATCCGCTCCTTCCGCTTGCGTGAGCTCACAGATGCCCCTGATTGGCTGTAGAGCCGTGATTAACGTGGGAGCACCATGTACCTCTCATCCCTCCCCTCTGAGAGAGCTCGGCCAATCAGCTCTCTCGAGGCCTCCGGCTGCGAGAGGTTACAGCATCACCCGGGAATCGGACTCGCGATCTCCGGATGATGGGGCGAGCGCTTTACCACTGCGCCACTCGGAGGCCTGCAGCAACGAGCTTTGTTCCAGGGATTTTCGTGAACGATATGAACACGGTCTAAAGCGCGGCTGTGCACACACACTTTGAACACTTACATTACGCGTACCGCGGTAAATCAGCACGCTAATAGATTCTATGCTACATGTCACAGATGACGATATGATATTGCTTGTTTTTTACTGTATATTTTGGCGCACACTGTATTTTCATCATGCTTTGTCCAAATAGAGTGACTATATGATTTTCATTATTTTTTTCCCCTGTGTGTTAGATGCGTCAGGGTGCGTTCCTGGTGAACACTGCACGAGGGGGGCTAGTGGATGAGAAAGCTCTGGCACAGGCACTGAAAGAGGGCAGAATACGCGGCGCAGCTCTCGATGTCCACGAAACGGAGCCCTTTAGGTGAGCCTTGAGTGATTATGGCAGAGAGCGACTGAGAAAGAGAGAGAGAGATTTCTAGTGAACCATGAGTGTGTGTAGGTGTTTGTGTTTGGAATGCCTCAGGTGATTCGACAGAGCGTAACGAGGCTTTATTTGTGTTTACTCGTCTTCTTGCATACTAGCATTCCACAGCGTAATCATTTTGACCCTGACGTATCCGTTGTCTGACACTTCTAACTGCCCGTCTCAGTTTCAGTCAGGGCCCTCTGAAAGATGCCCCTAATCTGATCTGCACTCCTCACGCTGCCTGGTACAGCGAGCAGGCCTCCATCGAGATGAGAGAGGAAGCAGCTCGGGAGATCCGCAGGGCCATTACGGGTACGCCGCTGTGATGTTTACACATGAAATACCAGGGGCGTTCAAGTGAAACTGGGACTTAGGGTGAATTTTCTGTTCATTTATTTTTGCAAATGCGAGTTAACATTTACAAAAGATTTCAAGCACAGTATGGTGATGAGACTCTTAAAAAAAAAAAAAAAAATGAATGGTGCAAACGTTTGAAAGCATGCCGTATGTCCCCGAATGACGATCCTCGCCCACTGCAGTCGTTCCTGTGAATATTCATCAAGTGGAACGTGAGATCCGTAAAAAAAAAAATCGACGGAAATCTTGCTACACACTTTAACAACTGAATTACTCTGTGGGAACTGTACAAGAACACAACTTGCACATTACAGGAATTCAGATGGGACCTATCACCATATTCACCATACGGTCCTGACTTCACTCCTAGCCATTTCCACATCAGGCCATTGAAGGAGTTCCTGGAAGGCAGACAGTCAGTTCATGGCTAAGATAAATGCATTAGTGTGTCAGGGGATGATATCAAGACATAAAGATATTTTTTTTCCTCCCATAACTGTGTTCTGTTATTCAGCTTGTTATCATCATAAGTCTCAGTTTGATTTGAACGCCCTTTATACATAAGGATCTTGTATCCAAATAATGAATGGTAATATGTGTTAGTTCTTGTAGAAATGATAATGTATAAGAAAATTTATCTGTGATTGTGAATACAGTCAGAGGTGCTGTTTTAGAATTAGACTAAATATTTAACAATTCGGTAGTAGTCTGGTTTCTTGGTGCTGTATTTCAATTTCTCCAGATAAGTCTGTTTTTAGGGAACGATCTGCAGATTGAGGATTTTTCATCATCTATCCTCTTTATCAACCGTGATAGGTCTCTGAAAACAGAGAGTTTGGTGTAACAGGTTTTTAAAAATGTTCTTCTCATTTCTTTTCTTTTTTTTGCCCACAGGTCGGATTCCAGACAGCCTGAAGAACTGCGTGAATAAGGAGTTTCTCACACAGACTACCCACTGGGCGGGCATGGATCCCGCCATCCACCCGGAGCTCAACGGAGCCTACAGGTGAAGATATGGAGTTAATGCTTAAAAAGCGTTTACACTTGCATGTATGCAGTTTTTACAGTAGATGCTTTCATCCAAAATCCAACGTTTTATCAAAATCCTACATTTGCTGCACTGGTAAGAATACGCATTCATATCAATCTGAGTAACATCCAATTCTTAATCCTTAGAGTTTAATATGATGTTGGACCCGCCCCCTTTGCAGCTATAACAGCTTTAACTCTTCTGGGAAGGCTTTCCACAAGGTTTAGGAGTGTGTTTATTGCTTTGTGCACTGGTGGAACTGGTGTGGAGCTGTTCTTCAGGACTTGGGCTCGGCCCCTTACCTCCAAGTAAAGGGAACTTTATTATTTTTTTTACCCCCGATTTTCTCCCTAATTTACTCGTGTCCAATTCCTCCCCGTCACTAGGGGGCTCCCACATTAAGATACTTCTACCACTCAGCCGGGAGGGCGGAGACTTTCGCGTGTTTCCTCTAAACCACGTGACGCCAACCGACCGCATCTTTTCGAACCGCTCGCTCACGAACACTTTACCACTGCGCCACTCGGAGGCCAGTAGAAGGAACTCTTAATGCTTCAACATACCAAGACATTTCACGCTCCCAACTTCGTGGGAACAGTTTGGGGGGGGGCCTCTTCCTGTTCCAACATGACGGCGCACCAGTGCACAAAGCACGGTCCATAATGACACGGATGAGCGAGTTCGGTGTGGAAGAACAGAACTTGACTGGCTTGTACAGAGTCCTGACCTCAACCCAGAGAGACTTTGAGACGGGGCTTCTCGTCCAACATCAGTGGCCGACCTCACAAATTACGCTTCTGGAAGAATGGTCAAAAATTCCCGTAAACACACTCCTAAACCTTATGGAAAGCCTTCACAGAAGAGTTGAAGCTGTTATAGCTGCAAAAGGGGCGGAGCCAACATCATGCTAAACCCTACGGATTAAGAATCGGCTGTTACTGTTAAGTTCATATGCATGTGAAGGCAGGCGAGCGAATACTTTTGGCAATATAGCTTATGTATTTTTTTTTTCTTTTTTCGGTTTAGTCAGTATCACATTTCACACCCTAGTTAAACCTTCAGGGAGAATGTGGTGTGGTGAGGGGACTACTTTGGGTCGCAGTTTGGGCGGTGCAGGAAAGGGTGTGAATGGTTTCGGCGATGTTTGTTTGTGCGAGGTCTAGCATGTTGTTTCATATCCCAATCTAAACTCGCCAGATAATTAACCTGATGATGGATGTCGAATTTATCATTTACTTCTGGATTCTGTTGGCTGGTTTCTGACACTTGCATGTGTATATTTTGATTCCAAATATGACTGAATATTATTGAAATATAACAAAAAGAATATAACCGCAAAGAAGAACCTTATTCGACCTTAGATACGGTTGCCATATCTCTGCCTCCCCTTTGTTTCCTGGGTGCTGTTCTGGTTGTTTTTTTTTATTTTTATTTTTTATTTTTATTCACGTCCCCCGAGAGTTTCCTATCTTGTATAGTGTATCTTGCACGATGGAGACAACATATCTCATTGGCTGCAGCTAACTTAACACCACACCTTAACCGACTATGTAAATATGTAGGTCTTATCAGTGCAGCCAGGACATCATAACCACACACAGATAATCACGATAAGAGTGTAACAGTACCAGTTAAACAGTCCACATTCTAGAACAATACTGGATATTTCAAAACGATGAAATAACACATATAGCATTAGGTAATAAAGCAACAACAATAACAACTGTCAGTTATTTTAAGACATGAAGGTCGGCTGTTCGGGAATAGCTCTTGCAAGAACAGTATTGTGACGAGTGCATTTGCAAAACCCATCAAGCACCACGATGAAACTGTCTCTCATGAAGACCTTCCCAGGAAAGCAAGACCAAAACTTTGGACGAGGCCTTCAGCATTATTTTACAATGTAGCAAGAAAGAAAAATCAGGAAAGTCCATGGAGTTAGAATGCGTGTCCGAACCTTTGACTGGTAGTGTACACGAGTTTTACCAAATATGAACAGTTACTCCTGGAATAAATGTATCGTAAAACGCGATTTAAATAGGTTAAAAGGTTTTACTTTTCAACGGTAATCCACTGTGATATCCAATACAATATTTCACTTGAACTAACAAATAAAACTCATAATTTCAATCAAAATTCCTTTTTACCCCCCGTATAGGCTGTGCGTTTAAATAAGCATTTGTGCTGACCACGAAATGTCCGCAGCCCGTTTTATCCATGATACCGTGCACTAACTCTGCATGTCGGGTATTTTAATTAGATTGAATTAACTTTAATTGATTTTAAATATAAATGTTATAAAATGTTATAAGGGCGGCACGGTGGTGTAGTGGTCAGCACTGTCGCCTTGCACCTCCAGGGTCCGGGTTCGATTCCCGTCTCTGTGTGCATGGATTTTGCATGTTCTCCCCGTGCTTGGTGGGTTTCCTCCAGGTACTCCGGTTTCCTCCCACAGTCCAAAGACATGTAGGTTAGGCTAATTGGCGTTCCCAAAATTTGATCGTAGTGTGTGAATGAGTGTGTGAGTGTGTGTGTATGTGTGTGTGCCCTGCGATGGATCCGGGTGTACTCTTGTATGTCTTGTGCCCCAAGTCTCCTGGGATAGGCCCCCGGCCCCCCGTGACCCTGAATACAGGATTAAGCAGTACAGATGATGATGAAAATGTTAGAGGTGTTATTAAATAATACTGTATAAACAACACATGAAAAGTATTTAAACAATAAAATAAGATGATTATTTATGTTGTCTGTACATATCTATACTTAGTACTTAGATTTTATATACAGCTCTGGAAAAAAATGAGACCACTGCAGTTTACTCCAGAAAACATCTGGAATGTCATCAAGAGGAAAATGGAGGGTCACTAACCATCAAGTAAAGCTGAGCTGTTTAAAAAAAAAAAGAAAAAGAAAAAAAAAGTTACCCAACAGAAATGTGAAAAACTGGTGGAGAGCACGCCACAATACATGAAAGCATGTAAATACAAATTGGGTTTATTATTCCATCAAATACTGATTTCTTAATGTTATTTAGCCGAAGCATTAACACAGATTGTTTACAAATTATTCGCATTTTGTTTTATTTGAGTTATCAAAGCTCTGCAAATACTGCATGATCATGGATTGTTGTGATGATGTAATTTCCTTTAAATATATAACAAATAGGACAAAAACTATTTGTTATATATTTAAAGGAAATGACATCACAACACATCACAACAGCACATGATCATGCAGTATTTGCAGAGTTTTAATAACTGAAATAAAACAAAATGCAAATAATTTTGTTTTATTTTTAATATAAAAAAAAAAGGTTTTAATTTAGTCTGCATCATCACAACACATCTAAATACTCTACCAATGGTTATATTCTGAATGTAGGAGAAATATTGTCAGCAGTTCACAAAAAATGAAACAAACCTGTTCATCTCACCAAATCATGTACCTGTAAGGAAAAAAAAGCTGATTATTTTGCAGTGGTCTCTTATTTTTTTCAGTGCTGTATATTCTTTCAAATAGTATTTAAGTATGCCTTTGACAAAGAAAAAAAAAAGCACATATTGAACTCATTTTCTCATATATGAAGTGCAACTGCTTGCCTAACACCAGATACCAGATGTGTTAATATGAGTTCATCATGAACTCGTTCATCACTGTGTACAAAGAATGTACAGTCGCTCATGCACACGACTTCCTTTTGTTTTTGTTATTTTTGCTAAAGTAAAATAAAAAAAAAACATGTATTGCGAAATAGCTGAGCAATAAGAACTTTTAACAAAAGTGCAAAAAAGATATTTTGCATTTTTTAAATTGTACGCTCAACTATTCATACCTTTTGAGGCCGAAATGTAACAGTTTAAATCGACTATCACCGGGTATGCAATACAATGCATTGTAAAATCCTCAGTGCTCCCATCCCTTATTAAAATCACATACATTTGCACACATCACACACAGTTGTGGACAAATGTACTCCAACACATCTGCTAACATGTGAACTGGTGCAGTACAGAGCAGTGTCACACGTACAGTACCAAACCACATAGTGAAAAAAAAAATGAAGAAGGAAGTGTAATATTTTGCTGTAGTTGACAGAACGAATAGAAGAAGGAAAGCGTTATAGGAAGCTGAGAAGAATTCGGTTGTACTCAGCCAGGTCTTCTGATATTTTTGCATTCGTATCCTCACATTATTGTTTTATGTTTATCCAGAATATGTCACTTCCCTATTCTGGGGTTGGTTTAAAACATGGATTGTTTAAGTTTTCCGCCAACTTTCCTTTTGACTCCGTTACTCCTGGAATTGTTCATATGTCTAGTAAATATCATTCAAAGACTTTAATCCATAGATGATATAATCCAAACTATAATCCATTGACGTTAATATTAATGTTCTGTAACATACATACAAGTCTAAAATAAACTAAAATTCTCGTTTCTTTGTCTCTTCTCTCTACAGGTACCCTCCAGGTGTGGGGAGCCTGGCATCCGGTGGTCTCCCGCCCCCAGTGGAGGGAATAGTGCCAAGCGCCGTTCCGATCAGCCACAGCCTGCCGCCTGTAGCACACCCGCCCCACGCGCCATCTCCGGGCCAGACGGGCAAAGCCGAGCCCGATCGAGAGCAGCACCCCAACGAGCAATTGTAGCCACACACTCCTGATCCAGAGTTTTCCGTACCACTAGAGAACTATCCTGGTCCTTCTTTACCCCCAAAGAAGAGGAGCACCACAGGCTGGGAAAAGCAGCCAAGGAAAAAAAAACAAACAAACAAACAAAAAAAAACACCACCACATACACACACAAACTACAAATCGTGACTGTCTGAAGTAGCCAACCATTTGAACTGAAGGTGGTGGATTGTGCTCGCTCTCACTTTCGCTCTTTTTTTTTTTTCCCCGTTTTCTTTTTTTTTAGGTGTGGAGAAAAAATCTTATGGATTTACCACAAAAAAACAAACAAACAAACAAAACAAAAAAACGACTCCCTAAAACAAATCCTGCTGGTTTAGATTATAGTCTGTCTAAGTGCAGTGGGCGATTTATTATTATTATTATTATTTTTCCCCGTTTGTTTTGTGTCCGATGGGTTTCATTGTTAAAAATAGCTCTGAATGTAACCTGTTTGTGTACAGTTTTTAGGATATGATCAGTGGTTCGTAAAAAAGAAAGAAAAAAAAAAAGCATCAAGGGAGGTAACCATCAACTAATAGACCCATTTTTTATTATTGCTCGTTTTATTTTTTTTGTTGTTGGTATGATTAAAAAAAAAAAAAAAAAAAAAAGTGCCCAAAAGAGGCCTGTTTTGCACACCCTCTCAGGAAAATTATTTTCCCCTCCCTCCTCCCTCTTTGGAATTAAACCACATAGTGCATTTTTTGTTTAGGTTTTTTTTTTTTTTTTTGTATCCATGTGTCTTTTTGTAGTCTAATTTAGCAGAGTACTTTCAAAAAGTATATTCAGTGTTTTTTTTTTTTGTTATTGTTCATTATTTTCTGTTTTTGTTTGTTACTTAGCATGTGCTACCTTATGTGTTAAAGGTAAAAAAAAAAAAAGAAAAGAAATGAAAAATCCGTTTGGTTTTGACGGAAAAGAAAAAAAAAAACAGTTTGTCTTGTGAAAAGCTGGCGTCATGCTTGCCTGTTTCTGTGTGACTTGACCGTACCGTGTTTTACGAGGCAGCTCCGAGCTGCTGGGGTAGTTGCAGCGCTCCATTGCCTACATAGTTTCCTTCCTGGTTAAAGTGGTAGGCTAGCAATATACATACTATATATACTATGAGATATCATTATTTTTTGTTAAACAAAACTCAGAAAAAAAGAAATGTTTGTGACTGTATGCATTTGTATGAATTATTTTAAATGAAATAAAGGTCCAAATTTAATGACATGGCTTTCGGGGTGATAACACTGAATTCCTCACATACTAAATTTAGCCAGTTTTACTTAACTTTAAGTGATGCGGCACTACGGCAAATTCGAGCAACGTCAAGATTGTGAGATTGTGTAGAATAAAAAAAGAACAATTATGGGAGTAAAAACTTTCTTTCTCTACATATAATCCCCTGCTACACTAATGCACTCATCCACTAGTGCCTGGATAGCATCAAAATAAAAAGATTCTCATTACACCGCAGTCATGATCAGACTGTCTGCTTCATGTCTGCTTCACGTCTGGACTCCCAGGAAATCCTTTAATGGCCCAAACATGTGGAAATGACTTGGATCGAGCTCAGGACTGTACGTCGGATGTGGCAATGACTCACAGCCGATTTCCTGTAATGTGCAAGTGGTGGACAGTTTGAGGTCATGTATTGTCCTTTAGCGATCAAATCAGGCTTTTTTAATCAAAGAAAAGCGCCATTGAAAGGAGTTCCTGGTAGGCCAGCGCTTCAGACATGAACCAGGCAGCCACTGCTCTAGGAAAGATTCCAAGCACTAGTGAAATGTGCATTAGTGTAGCAGGGGATTATATAGAAGAGGGGGGGGGAAAAAAAGTCCCGGTTTGACTTGAACACCCCTCTACAAAATATCTACCAGATTATTATAGCCGTGCATCACTACTGCAATGCATAATGTACAAACTGTTCACCGTCTCGGGTGTAAAATAAGGTTTACTGTTTCTTTATTCTCGTTATCAGCCAAGTTAACACTTTGCGACTCAAAAGGTAGCATGGGTCCGGATGAAACGGCCTTTACAGCTCACTTTCCCGCTCTGCCCTACTCCCCTCCATCTGTGACATCTTCTGTGTGACATCAAATCAGCAGCACAATGATTTAGCATGCTTTAAAAAAGAAAGTCCAGTTTTTCATTAGTAAGTTCCTTAGAAACATTGCTCCTCCTTCAGACATTCACATGTCATGATTGTACTGCTTCGGTTTCAATATCTGATATGAGGAAGAGGACGTCTTAAGTTTACTGTCTCCTGTCTCCAGTCAAGAAACATGAAACCTGAGAAGAGCCACCAGATGGTGGATACAGTTCATAAAGTCAGTTAAATAAAGGGTCCGGGTTTGTTTGCATTCATCACTGTCAATATAACTTAGTCGGTTAGCGAAGCCCATTGATTAAGGAGAATAATGTAAACATGCAGTAGTTATTTAAACACTGACAGGCAAATATACTGTATTTCCTGGTTTAGCTCAGTCCCTTGTGTTACATTTCATGCAGAAGTGCTGAAATACAGTCCCAGTCATGATCGCGGTTATAATATCCAGCATTAAATTATTATCAGGCTTTTGTGTCTATACTGAAAACGTGCTCTTGAGTTTTACAAATTTCCCGACATGTTGCCATCCGGGCTGAAGGTCGTTTTCAGTCCCGCGCTGTATCCTGTAACTGCAAAGGTTTGTCTTGCTCTAAATGATGGCCCCCGTGGTGTCCGGGCCCGTGTCTGTCCTGGAAGATGAACAGGTTGTTGCTGGCTGCGATGGCGATGATGTTGTCCGTGGGATGCCACGCCGTGTGCAGGACCTTCTTCCTGAAGTCCAGGCTGTCCACGCTGATGTCGTTGTCCCTCCTCTTCTTCCCCACGCACACGCGGCGAGGCCGGAGCACGGCGCGCCGCTTGCACACCTCCCTGCTCGCCTCCAGAGTCACATCGCGCTGACTCGCTCGGTCAAACATCCGGAAGAAGTTATTATACGCTCCTGTCATGATGACACTGAGCGGGGAGAGGAGAACAAGGACGTAAATGAGGAAATGGGAAGAATGATTTGGAATATTTTCAAGCTGGGAGGTCAGAGGTCAAGGTCTCACCTGTCAGTCCCATTCCAGGCGCATTCGAACTTATCGAAGATGCAGTCGCTCTCGTAAAGGGCACATAGTTTCGAGCGCAAATAATCCTGGACCTGCAAACACACACACACAGGGTATTCGTGTACGCACAAATAGGGATCACCTGATACGATATTATCGCGATACCCGGGAGGGATGGGGGATGGGGGGGGGGGTATGGGTTTGGGGGTTGGGCGATACGATTTGTATTGCGATTCTGTAAGTATCATTATTTTATAAATATTCCAATCCAACGTTAAACTTTTTTTTTTGTAAAGTGTAAATATGGTTTAAAGTGTCAACAAGAAAATGCTGATTATGTCAATGAAACATGTTTAGATCAAGCTTAAACTTAAATTGTTTTTTTTTTACATAAAGGTCTAAACAGTACGTAATTATTTGTACTGTATATCATCCATATGCATATTAAAGCAGCATCTTAAATATAGTTATTAGCTGGATATTTTAAAAAAGAGCTATTATTTAGTAGTGATGGGAATCACCAGGGATCACCCGATACGATATTAACATGATAACCGATTGCGAGTATGTAAATATCACGATTTTATAAATATCCATTCGATGTTGAACCTTTTTTTTCTGATTCTGTTACAATTCTATATAGCTTTCATAAATAATTCGCTCCTACCACACAGGATGTTGTCCACCCTGCCAGTGTGTGATTCATTTAGAGTGCACCCCCTGTAGGATTTGTGAGGAACTACAATAGTTTGCTACCTCAAATGCAAATAATTTTTATATCATATTATATTATAAATATATTTTAATATAATATTTTATAAATTATAACTGAAATATTTTTTTGTTCAGAGTTTTTTTTTTTAATCTTAATTTTTTACATTTATTAAACATGTTCATGTTATTACATAATAGCAGTTACCAACCAGAACAATACAATACAATAAGGCCTGGTCTGTTATAGAAGAAGTAAGAGTGAGAGGAGACCTGATATATCTCCACCGGTTTGTTTTCCATGTTGATGTCCCAGACTTTAGCAGTGAGGTAGTCTCGGGTGAGCAGGTAGCGTCCACTGTGGCTGAACTTTACATCCGATACAGAGGAAGTGATCTCCGAGAAGAACGATCGATGGGCTGGGTCCACTGACTCCTCAAATACTGAGAGAAAACAGAGATATTCCTTACAGACTAAGGTTTTAAAAAAAATCTTATTATAACAAATGAGGTTTGAAAAGCACTCAAACCCTTATGCTGTCACTGCCATCAGATGGGTCGAAAGATAACATCTCTGCTCAAACATGAGTTATGAGGCATGCCGTTATTTACTGTGTTGCACAAGATCTGTTAAGGTGAATCTTTCAAGATAAGTCTATTTTCGATGGAATCGAAAAGGATCCAGAGTACTGAGATTGTTGAGATACAGAGTAGGATTTTTCAGTTATTAAGTTTTAACATAGTGTTAACTCATTTTTTATCAGTGGTAACTTGGCATATGAATATCCTGGCTCATGAATTGTGCCATAAGAACCGACATTTTGCAATAAATTTGCCTCGGCATACAAAGCATTTTCGGCATGCAAACGAACAAACCGAACCAAACTGAATGCTAAGTTGGACAGAAGTCCGGGATCTGGTCAAAATGTATTTCTTTTTTTTGCATTTTGTGCAATATTTAGTCAAGACATAGCACCTTGGGTCCCAAGAATGTTAGCAAGGACGGTAGCAAAAAGAAAACAGAGCCACTTTCAGTTTTGTTTTTAAAGTAGCTGGTGGAAAGAGGAAGTTTGAATGAGATTTAATGTTCATTTATTTCATATTTTACTTAATTTACATATCTTTTCTTAATGTTTTGAAATATTTAAAAATGCAAGAATATGATTACAATGTTGAAAATTGGTAATATTCCTCATATTTTGGAGTGGCTGGAACGGATTATCTGCATTTGCATTATTTCCTATGGAAGAATGCGTTTCACAATACAAGTTTTCCCCTTAAGAACTCACCGCTGGAATTAATTTGTAAATTAGATTTGTAATGAATTTGTATGCCAGGATATCACAAAATCTGCACAGTTTAAAAACCTACAAAGATACTTGATTTCCTAAACATCTACAAAAATATTTAACAAAGAAATTAGATTAATCACCTAGTAAAATACATTCTTAAATGTCCAATCAGCTGCTTGACATGCGAGATTCTCTTGGAAAAAGTGTTGTTATTTTGTGACATAATTTTATTACAGTGTCAGCATTATATAGTATAAAGAATATCACACTACATTCCTGCTATTTATCTATTGAAGAATGTCACCGCATACATTTTGTTAGTTTATATGAGAAGCGTTCAAATAGAACTGGGACTTTCAGAACAACATTTACAAATGGAAAAACTCCCTTTATGTCTATATAATAACCTCATACATTAATGCACTTATCCGTGTGTGTCTCATTTTCTGTAAAAGTCAATGGGTTTTATACCCTCATTCACCAGTCCCAGTTTGACTTGAACGCCCCTCATAGTTGCATTTACTAAGGGCCTCAACACTTCAAAAAATGGCACATAAATACCACCTTATGGAAAACTTCACAATAACAACAATATATATAGTGCGATGTTTCAATAATTGGTTGAAGTGCATCTTTAAATCTTTTAAGTTTTTAAAACAGTCTCGTAGACACAATTTTAAATGTAATTTCAATATTATTTGTCAACACATTCGCCTCTAAACTCCTCGGAATGGCTCGTTTATCTACAGTATCTGCTCAGTCACCAACAGAACGCTTCCTCACCAGAGCCCTTCTGCTTCTGTATAATCTGATACCTGTGTGGTCCTCAGACAAGGAACGCAACTTAAGCAGGACGAGGGAGAGTTTAGACTCACGTTTGGCGGGACGGTCACATAACGCGCGAGATCTCATATCACACAGGCGTGTAGCACCTGCACTGCTACTGAAGGCCAGCAAGTGGCAGTGATGAGGATGAAACTCAGCCACGGTGATCACCTCACTCAGGTCCTCCATGTTTTCTGGCTTCAGGTCCACAATGTCTGAGAAAGATGTTTAAGGAAACACAGACACACCCGGATATACACAAAGGCATTTCTGACATGCTAGATTCCTGGAGCTTCAGTGAAAGTACAGAGTGCAAAACTCTTGTGACACCCTTTATTTCTCCATATTGACTTAAATGAAATGATGGAGATTAAATTAAAGAAATGAAAGCAAATGTTAAACACACATGTACACACCTATTCAAACCCTGGGACATTTAAGACTAGCCGATCCACCTACTGCCATGTTTTTAGATCCTGGAGGAAACCCATGCAGATACAAAAAGAAACTCAAGCTCTGGCTTTAACACAAAACACCAGCTAGGCCCAAATAAAATGACCGCGAGTCAGGAAACACACATTCAGAAATCTGTACGTGCAGGATACTGAAGCTGCGATCTGTGATATTGAGATTCCACAGGTTGATCCTCAAGTCATCAGCTGACAGGTAAGTCTCACAGTCACTGTTAATGCTGATCGAGTTGATGTGGTAGGCATGAGCATTAGCAAACACACGCCGCGGAGACGCTTCCACCAGCAAATCCATCGGCCGTAACACAGGGACCTGTACAAAAAAAAAAAAAAAAAAACGCGATATGATTAAGATATCCATGCAACTGTTCAAACTGTGATCTTTTCACATGAAATATGTTTATATATAAAAATATTTGTAATGTTTCTAGTGCTAATTTATTGTTTGTCAGAGGCGTAAGATGAGTAAAAAAACATCTTGTTGGTTTTTGGAATTTTTGTCTGATTGTTTTGTCTGCGTGCGTTTGTTTGAATTTTAGTCTGTTTGTTTTGTCTGTTTGTGTTTGTTTGTGAACGCATCACGTAAAAACTATTGAAAGAATTTTACTGGTGTTTTCACAGCTGCATTTGGTCGAGCTTAAGGTAACATTTAGTCTTTGTTTTAGCGCAATCGGGCCACAGGAAGAGAAGATACTTACTATCTCACAACTTCATTCCGCGCATTTTACGGTAACACGAAAAAAATTTAAGTTAATTCATAAATTCAACAAATGCCATTGAATATTTTTTTCAATGCACAGATAAGCGTGTAATTAAATTCCACTTGTACAAAGTCACATCTACATATATTTGAGCGGTTGAGTATTTACGCAAGGGCCCAACAGTGCCAACTTGGTAGTGCTGGGGTTTGAACTTGGGACCTCCTGATTAGTAATCCAACTCATTAACTGCTAAGCTACCATGAAAGAAGCTTAAAATCAAACAGAAAACTTGGATTTGTAACACCAAACATATTCATATTATATTACTTCTAAATATTGATATGTAAGTGACCTTTTGGTACTACTTAAAAAATGACCTATTATGTTAAATTCACCTTTAAAAAATTTTTTTTTTAAAGAAATCTTAGACATAGACATTCAGATGGGTTTCGAATGTGTATAGAAAAAGCAAATCTATTTTTTTTGTCCTTTTTCCCATTTTTGCATTGTGGCAATACAAAATTTTTGTAGGGTGCCAATATTTTAGGAATGAACAATGTAATTGTGTATATATATTGGGGTTCAAAAGTCTGAGGCCACTGTTTAAAGTGCTTCTCTTTTGCCATTTGACTAATTTAATAGTTTACAAGTTATATCACTGATGACAACTTGAGTGAAAAGTTCTTTCTTTGAAGGTTTTACATGAAGCTCAGAATTTCGTACTACTGTAGTTGGAACATCTTTTTTTTGGTATAATACTATGCTGCACTTACGCCGACCACGATGATCCATTTTAGATCAAATCCATCAGAGTGTCATCTGATCACATTCTTCAGTACACGACACTAGACAGGAGGAAAATCTTATCTTTTGTACAAGGTTGCGTTCAAGTTCAACGGGGACGTGGATGAAATTTCTCGTGAATGAAGACGTAAACCCGACTGGCACTTACAGAAGACTCAAGAAGACAGAAGAAGAAAATATTTGAACGGTTCAAACGTTTTAAAGAAGGATCGACGATCCCTGCCAAGTTGGCCCAGAGCTCACTGCAGTAGTTCCTGTGAGCATTCAGCAAGTGTTCCAGCTTGCCGAAGAGATGCATCTGTCTGAGGGAACTGTACACACGACCATCGCACAAACATCACTTGCACATTACAGGAACTTGGCTGGCTGTTATTGCGTCGTCCCCTGTACAGTCCAGATCTCGCTCCAAGTAATTTCCACATGTTTGGGCCATTAAAGGAGTTCCTGGGAGGCCAGTGTTTCAGACATTGAGCAGGTAAGCGTATCATGGCTTTGGTATACTGAGAAAACCTTGATGGTACTAGTGAACTAGTGAAACGCTGGGAGAAGTGTTTTCACTCTAATAAATGTGTTCTGTTATTTTGCCCAGTCAAAAGTCCCTGTTTGACTTGAACTCCTCTTGCACAAAGCAGGGGGTCAATATCACACATTTGCTGACATCTAAATAGTGACCTGAATCCTGGATATTAAAATATTACATTTTTACAATATTGAATGTTGATTATCAAAAATGGGCAAAAAAAAAAAAAAAAAAAAATCCTATTTGAATCCCACAGACTTGTGGACCCCACTGTATCAGAACTTTGCATAGAACTGCACCTGAAGAGATGTGATTCTGGAAATGTCCTTCATCCGACCCTCCTCATCTTTCAGGTTGTAACCTTCAGGCCTCTTGTCTCTCTCGCTCACCTTCCACAGCTTAATGGTCTTATCTGAAAAAAAAAAAAAAAAAAAAATACACATTGCTGATAAACCGAACATCATTTGTAATGCACTTCATTAAAGCTAGAGATGGCGAGAGGAATATACTGTACAGTATGATTAACCATTTGGTAAAGAAGTAAAGACTACTTTGATTAATCAAGTTCAGAGTATTAATCACCATTGGTGGTCAGAAGGAAGTGGGTGGAATTGATTTGAGGTAACCAACGGATCTTATTGATTTTCTCCTCTATCTCTAAGCTCTTCAGGCAGTCGAATTCGGGCTCATGGCTCTGAAATGTGCTGTACACATTATATTCCCCCTGAGAGAAAAAGAGAGAGATTTATCTTATAACTGGAATATGTCATATAGGTCCTTGTGGTCCTCGAACTTATTCAGAATTACAGTATTTGTCCAGAGTGCAGTCGAGTAAATCTTACCTGAGGTTCTCTTTGAAAGATGACCACTCTCCCCCCCTTGTCCCCGGTGGCCAAGAACTCTCCTGATTGGCTAAACTCCACCGTAGAGATGACATCAGCTGAATCAGGGTTTAAATGGAACACAATAGAACAGTATTTTATATATATATCATGGCAGTACATAAACATTTCTAAACACACAATTGTCTTCATTATGTACCAAAAGTACAGTATTTGGACTCTTAAGCCACACATACAAATGTAGGAACTGATTTTGCCCATAGCAAAGAAACTATACAGTGTTGTGCACAACTTTTGGCTTAAATGTCATGCCTAAAAATAGACTTGTGGTATGCTCCTTTAGAATACTTTGACATTCGCAGCATGGTGGCTTATTAATTAGCACTAGCGCCTTAAACCTCTAGGGTCCAGGTTCGATTCCCAATTCCTGCAATGGACTGGCACCCTGTCTAGGATGTACCCTAAATCTCTTGGGAGAGGCTTCAGGCTACCCGTAACCCTGTAAACCGCACAGTACAGAAGAACATGCAAACTCCACACACACACAGACCCGAGTCGGGAATTGAACCCAAAACCCTGGAGGTGCAAAGCGACAGTGCTAACTACTGAGCCACTGCGCCGCCATGGTGTTTTCTACTGCAGTCAAATTCATACTTTGTTAGTGCGGATTCAGTATTTTTATTGCCACCATTGGGGCTGTTCTACCTTATGGATATGATGCTACAGAATTAAAGGTTCTGTGGTTAATTGACGCATAAAACTACTGAAACCATTAAGAATAATAGAGATGAACACTTAAAAAGCAACTTCTTCCTAAGGTGAACTTGAATGTCATCCCAGCTCAGGATAGTCCTCATCCCCGCCAGCAGAGGTCCTCTTCCCTTTGGTTTTGAATCCTTCGCGCTACATTGCTCTCACCACGTTCTTCCTCACTATAAATGGAGATTAACCCTCATACACTTTGTGAAGTCCAGCTTCCACTGCAGTACGTGTGCATGTTCTAAGAATTATCGTGTATACTGTATCCTGACCCTTGCCTTATGTTACTGAATAGTATTTTTTGTGGATTTTTAAACAATTAATGAATCAATCAGTACTATGTTATAATATTTTGCACTTCTGGGAAGACCAATTTTAGATTGGAAAAGGCCAGCAACGTATTACTCAGACGCTTGTAATTCAATGCATCACATCTAGCAGATGACGTATTAATGTATGACAGTTAATATTACCACTGTGATGAATCTTCTATCTGTAGGATTAACAGACGGTCCCTCTAGTTCTGCCTGCTTTTAATAAAGTAGTCATTTAAATTGCATTAGGATCTGATAATGAGAGATTTAGGTATTGAATTGAAAGTTAATATTTGAGAAAATTGCATTGTAGTACTGAGGGTACTTTTTTTTTTTTTTTTTTTTTTACTTCTGAAGATGCACATTTAGATTCTGATTCATACACTTTCATGTTCTATATTAATGCCCTTATCAATCTCACATACAAATACCTTTTAGCAAAAAAAAAAAAAAAAAAAAAAACGTTCTCATTTGTTTATAACTTATTATTTGTACTTTAATTCCTTTTTTAAAAAATGGCTTGCTTAAGCTGGTCTATTTATGGTTTCATGTGTCTTGGTCTTCCATCTTTTTCAACAGATAATAGAATAAATAAATAAATTAATAAATATTTTAATAGATTTGGTTTAATTATCAATGATGGAATTATTATTTGTGTTTTGTCCAAACTACTTGATAATAATTTAATATATAAAAGAAGAACTTTTACAGTTGTTATAACATGAACACTGCCACTAAAAATAATAATAATAATAATAATAATAATAATAATAATAATAATAATAACCAGAAAGAAACCAGATTCTTTTTCTTCACAATGTGGCCTAACCCACAGTAATCAATTGTAAACTGTCACTTTGAGTTTGTGGTTTGATTGCTCATAAAGTAGCTACTGAAGTGTGACCACATGGCATGTGGCGAATGTTTTCTGGCCTGTTCATATTAGACATCTGCAGAAATCTTCCGATCAGACGAGATGAATGTGGCATTGTGGTGTGTTTCTGGTTTGAGGCACTGTTAAAGTCATGTGAAGTTAAAGTCATGATCATGATCATATACTTTACCCTCTGTGTACTCCGGCTCCAAGGCCGAGAGCTCAGAACGGAGAACAGGGCTCAGCATAATTGGACGGTGTTACAGCAGCTACATCTGAACCAATCCTGCAAAAAAAAAAATAAATAAATAAAAAATAAAATAAAATAAAATAAAATAAAATACAGAACTATCTGAAAATTCTGATGAGATTTAATGAAGGGAGTGTATCAAGATTTGATTAGGTATTTAATATCTGATTGAATTACACACACAATTTGAGACAAGATGTGACACAGATCAAAGCCACTCATAGATGAAGTGATCACTGATTATCTTTTATAATGACACCGGTCATGGGGTATAAGTTCTTGATGTTTTAGAAGCAGGAAAAATGTGCAAGCGAGTGACTTGGCTAGACAACTGGATCAAAGCATTTCCAGAGCAGCAGCTCTTGTAGGATGTTCCTGGTATGCAATGGTTAATATCTACTGAAAGTGGTCCAAAGAAGTACAGCTGGTGAAGTGGGGACAGGGTCACATCATCTAAGGCACACTGATGCAAATGGGGTTCATCCGGTCTAAGATCTACAGTATTCACTCATACACACACACACGAGATGCAAACTCACATGGTAGGTATATAGGAATGCCTATGCCTCCCCTGAAAGCACCTACAATGACTACACACATACTGTAACACACACAAGCCAAGCCAGTCCTGATGCTTATGGCCATTTTTGGTCAATTTGTCTACATACATTTTATGCATTCTTCTACATCATGTAGACAGTACCTACAGTATGAAGAGATGCACTAAGGGAAGAAGGCCATAGCATGCTTACCTAACCACTGCTGCTGACCTCGTACACCCCTTCATGGCAATGAAGGTATTCCATCATTTTAATGTCCACTTTGAGAAAAAAACGTTTAAGGTGTTCCTAAGACCATCTAACAGGTGCTACTGTAACAAGATAATCAATAGTATTCACTTCACCTGTCTGTACTCTTAATGGTACATATACAGATGCAACTTTTTTTTTTTTTTTTACTTCGTGTGGGCTTTACTTTTATGAATCTTTATGTCTGAATATTCACTCATGCCCACATGAAAGTGAAAAAAAATCCCAGTCCCAGTGCTTTACTCAAATCTAAACCAGATGACCTGTGAACTCTTCTGGCAAGCCTTGTAGGAGAAAAAAAAAAGTCTATATTTGTATCTGTTGAGTAATATTATAAGTCTGAAAAATATAGTATACTGTATTTAAAAGAAATGCATGAATATACAGTACAGTATACACTCACATGTTTCAGATGTTTGTTAACATAATAATAATAATAATAATAATAATAATAATAATAATAATAATAATAGCGGCAACGCAGTGATTTAGGAATGTAGACATGGTCAGGACGATCTCCTGAAGTTCAAACCCGGGCATCAGAATGTGAAAGATTTAAGTGACTTTGAATGTGGCGTGATCGTTAATGCCAGACGGACCGGTCTGTGTATTTCCGAAACTGATGATCTACTGGGATTTTCACACACAACCATCTCTAGGATTTGCAGAGAATGGTCTGAAAAAGAGAAAATATCCACTGAGTGGCAGTTCTCTGGGCAACATGTTGAATCTTGAAGCAGATGGGCTACAGGAGCAGAAGACCACACCGGGTGCTACTGCTGTCAGCTAACAGAAAATGACCGAGGCTACAATTTGGCTTGAGCATTGGCTCACCAAAATGAGACGATAGAAGATTGGAAAAACTCTTTACACATTTGGAAAATGTCCTTATCCAGAGCAACTTACA
>JAAGKR010005233.1:0-46464 GCA_011419295.1 Clarias macrocephalus | reverse complement strand
TGTTTATAATTAATCCTTCAACATTTCTTCATTCTTAGTAACATCTGTGTTATAACAGGAACATGAGCAGATATTTACTCATCACATCACTGCTCTTATCCAATCACAGGCTTTGGAGCTTTTTAAATAATCAACACTACTGAGTCATTTAGCTCTTGTTCTACATTTATATTTAAGTGCAGACTTTAAGAACAAGCTGAGGTGAATTTTACAGGAATGACAGAAGACACGGTGTGGAGGTCGGGTGCTGGAAGAAGTGTCAGAGTGAGCAAAGTGGCTACTTATATACTGTATTTGTAGCATAAAAGAGCATTTTAGTGATCATATGAGAATTATGTTTGCTGCCAGAAACAGTGAAAATCATCTTGTTGAGACAAAAGCAGCAGTATGAAGTCAGAGACAGCAGGGTGTCACAAGGAGACGAGGTGTTTATTTACAATCACTCTCATGCACTCATTTGTCACATTTTGTAGACTCTGACTGACTCCGTCTTCTGCCTTCACATGGATTTAAAATCAATTTTACTGAACACAAAATATTAAAGCATTAAAAAGCATATTGTTAGACAAAAATATTTAAATAAAACAGTGATACTTCTAACCTGCTAATCTTATATTTATAAACGAATGATTAATTCTCCATATTAAAAGTATTTTACTATTTCAACAATAATATAAAACGTTCATTACTCACCTCAGTGTCTGTAGTTTGTAATGTTCATCATCCTCAAGAGCAGAGAGCAGCTTCTTTCCTGAGGCTCCTACATAATTATTAGACAGATCCAGTTCTCTCAGGTGTGAGGGGTTTGATCTCAGAGCTGAAGTCAGAGCAGCACAGCCTTCATCTGAGACACCACAATCACACAACCTGTAGAGACACAATGACACACTCTTCATCACCAGATTTTAATCTTCATTTAAGACTTACTTTAAAGCTGATGTGTTTGTAAAATTGTTATTATTTAGAATGACATCACCTGTTTATTCTAATTAACACTCATCCCCTCTTCTATACCGCTTTATCCTGTATTCAGGGTCACAGTGGCCTGGAGCCTATCACAGGAGGCTTAGGGCACAAGGCAAGGTACACCCTAGAAAGGGCGCCAATCCATCGCAGGGCACCCACACATACGCACACTACAGGCAATTTCGGAACGCCAATCAACCTAACCTACTGTACATGTCTTTGGACTGTGGGAGGAAACGGAGTACCCATAGGAAACCCACCAAGCACGGGGAGAGCATGCAAACTCCATGCACACAGAGACCGGAATCGAGCCTGGCCAGGAATCGAACCTGAACCCTTGAGGTGCAAGGCGGCAGTGCTAACCACTACACCACTGTGCCGCCGTCTAATTAACATTGTAATTAAAAATGATCATACTGAATCTTATATTTTGTTTCTCTCAGCAGATGTGTGTATATTTGCAGTATATTGCTGCCAGATCAAAAAAGTTAAAGTTTATAACAAGGTGAAAAATTTTAATTTATAAATTGAATTATAGTATGTAAAATATAAATCATTAAAGTTAAAAAGAAATAATATAAATTAAAAAGAAATAATATAAATCTCTAAGTCTCTATGTCTCTAAGCATCTCTGTGTCAGAAATCACCATGGCAACCGATCAGCATTAAAACCAAAGATGGCAGTGACTTCACAAAAACCAATTCCACCCCCCCTAAACTCGAGTCAACACCTCCTGATTTGTATCTGGATGGACACCTATCTAACTTCCACTCCTTCGTTCTTCAGAATCTCAGCAGGACATTTTACAATGGTTTATGTTCTTTGTAGTAACAGATGTCGATGATACAGGCGTTTGGTCAAACATATAACAATGATATCTTTTGCTGTTAATAAATAACGTGTGAGTCAACAAGTGTGTGTGTGTGTGTGTGTTTGACTGTCTCTCCTGGCACCAGTAAAGCTTATCGAAGCACAGCAGACAGACTGAGCGACTCGCTTGTTCTACTACGCAACTTTAAAACTTTACAAAAACAAGATGAAGTAACTCCACATTCTCTATATTAAACATACAGTAGTGATGATGCACTGTGATCTCCTCTCATACACACACCTATTGATCATGTTCTCAACTTCAGCTCTGTGTTACTGTATGAGTGTATTTCAGTCAGTGAGTTTATTTATATTCTTTATTTATTAAAAAAAAATTGAAATAATACAAGACTACAGTATTTAAGTGCTCAGTAAAATAACTATTAATAAGAAATACTGCAAGGTTTTAATACTGTTTGTGATGCAGATCTGACAACACTGTTTACTACAACAGGGAAATTTCTAGCGGGGCATGGAGTGGCATCAGATGCCCCTGAAATATGAAATATGATATATTTGGCTAGATGTACTGTCAACCTGACAATGCCAAACATTGTTGGATTATCACTTATTGGCTCAGAGCGCCAATAAGTTGAAAGTGATATTAACCAATGACGTTTGGTTAATTTTACATCTAGACAAATATATCATATTTCATATTTTCATCAGACACACACACACATCACGATTCCACCATGCCATGTCACACTGTTTATGTGTGCGCAAGGAAAATAATTGCAAAGTTGAGAATGATGATATGGTTTGCGCGATCAGTTTTCTATCACTCATTGTACGTTGCATTTTTTCATTTCACTATGTGGAGTAATTAACCTCATTATTGTCCAGATTCTGTGTGAACGAGGCAGGGGACTGACTGGGACGCTCTCGATATGCGGAGGGGGTAGAGATTACCTCAGGTAAAAAAAAGAGCACATCTAACTTTATGCAGCAAAACACTACTAGTAAAAACACTCAGAGTACGAAATGCCTCTGTGTAAATGACAGTTCATTCATAACACTGTGAATATATGCTGTACTGTACAGTTTCAGAGGCAGATTTCATTCTTCTGTTCTGTGTGAAATCGTTCAGAATAATATATAACCAGTCTACACACGCCAGAGGAGAAATGTCTTGACACTTAATTGGGAATGTGTAATGTCCTGGTGCTCCTCAAAAAAAAAAGAAAAAAAAAGTTTTTTTTCTTTAGTAAAAAAGGACAGAAATGACAGAAATGTCATAATATTACATACTTGGTAAAATGGGTGAGTATAACACTTATGTTTATTACACTGGCTCATGCTATGTTTGTTAACCCAGTGTTTCATGTCATAACGCAAAGTTAAAGCAAGTTTTTTTTGCTGGACACTGAATGGGCATCTCCCAGTTCACCATACACACTAGAGGTGCTGCAGCACCAGAGCAACATATTACAGAACAGAACTTAAAGCTGTGTGTCAGGCAAATCAGACTGCAATAACTGATTATTTTTTACTACAAAACCTGAAATAAATCAACTGTGTAGCAAATAACATTAACTATATAATAATACATAGATGCTACATACATCATCGTCACTGTCTATACAATGTTATCATTTACAGAGGGTTACAACGGGCCTGGATCTTATCCCAGAAGACTTAGCGTACGAGGCGGGGTGCACCCTAGATGGGGTACCAATACAGGCACACACATACACACACACTCATTCACCAATTAGTCTAATCTACATGTCTTTGGACTGTGGGAGAAAACCCATCAAGTACGGGGAGAACATGTAAACTCAGAGACGGGAATCGAACCTGAACCTGCAGGGCAACAGTGCTAACCACAACGTGCCGCATACAATACATACAAACATACAACTTTTACAAATATCTTACAAGTTTACACGTTCATATGGCTTACATGAAGAATGACAAAATAATTTCAGAGGAGTCCTGGGGTGTTCAAGTGAAAAAAAACCAAAAAACATTAAAAGAGTCCCTTATGTTTCCCAGAGTTGGCAACCCTAGAATTTTCACTGACAAAATAAACATTATTTCAGCTGTAAGACCAATAAAATGTTTCTCATTTGCATTTTCTTGCTGCTTTTAAACCCTACAGCTCACACACAGTGCATTTAGTTCTTGTCCCAAGTGCAGTTTGTGTGATTAGTAACTTCTGCTTCAGTCTCACTATTAGAGAATGTGTCTTACTGAGGAGCAGGTCATGTGACTCTCAGAGAGATGATCTTACCTCAGTGTCTCCAGTTTACAGTCAGGATTCTCCAGTACAGCACAGACACACTTCACTCCTGAGTCTCCTACTTTATTATTAGACAGATTTAGTTCTCTCAGGTGTGAGGGGTTTGATCTCAGAGCTGAAGTCAGAGCAGCACAGCCTTCATCTGAGACACCACACCTACACAACCTGTAGAGAGACACAATGACACACTCTTCATCAGCAGATTTTTATCTTCATGTAAGACTGACGGATTGGAGCTTGGAGATTTTTTACATACATTATTTTAATCATATCTGTACAGAGCTTGTGGAGTGAATGTCACTCTGCATGTCATTTAATGCACCATTGATGATAGATGAGGCATTCTCTGTGCATTGGAGCTCGATTTTGGTAAATAACTAGGATATGACTCTGAAAAAAGTGTGATGATGATTATGATGATGATGATGATGATGATGAGAGATGATGGATAGTGAACCCTATGTGTCTCCTATGCTTCTCAGTCAGGACACACAACCAGGTAATTAAAATGTCAGGGTGTGTGAGAAGGGGTTGTGTGTCTGGGTCTTTCATCCACACTTCAGCTACCAGGTCATATGGATTAATATTAATATTGACCTCTACAAGTTTCTCAAAATATCTCTGCTTGGAGCTGGCATTTAACTTCTCCCAGTAAGGTCACTTTTCTTTAGGTTACTCCTGTTCACCTCTAAGGAAAACACCATGTCACAAATCTAAGAACAATAACAAGCCTCTCTTAACTATGTGTCAGAAATCACTATGGCAACCAATCAGCATTAAAACCAAAGATGGTGGTGCCTTACCAAAAAATAATGCAGTGAAAAAACAGTGTGATGTAACTCCACATTCTCTATATTAAACATACAGTAGTGATGATGCACTGTGATCTCCTCTCATACACACACCTATTGATTCTGCTCTCAACTTCAGCTCTGTGTTACTGTATAAATGTATTTCAGTCAGTGAGGTTATTTATAGATATTCTTTGTTTATTTCAAAATGTGAAATAATACAAGACTATTTAAGAGCTCAGTGAAAGAACTATTAATATTATTAATATTGGATGGTTTTAATTTAATTAAATTTTAATAATTAATACTGCATGGTTTTAATACTGCTTCTATTATGCAGATCTGGCAACCCTGTTTATAGCAGCTACGCACGTGGAGAAAATTGTTGGTACCCTTCGGTCAATGAAAGAAAAACTCACAATGGTCACAGAAATAACTTTAATCTGACAAAAGTAATAATAAATAAGAATTCTATGAAATGTTAACCAATGAAAGTCAGACATTGCTTTTCAACCGTGCTTCAACGGAATTATAAAAAATAAAAAAACTCATGGAACAGGCCTGGACAAAAATGATGGTACCCCTAACTTAATAGTTTGTTGCACAACCTTTTGAAGCAATCACTGCAATCAAACGATTCCTGTAACTGTCAATGTGACTTCTGCACCTCTCTGCAGGTATTTTGGCCCGCTCCTCATGAGCAAGCTGCTCCAGTTGTTTCCGGTTTGAAGGGTGCTTTTTCCAGACAGCATGTTTTAGCTCCTTCCAAAGATGCTCAATAGGATTGAGGTCAGGGCTCATAGAAGGCCACTTTAGAATAGTCCAATGTTTTCCTCTTAGCCATTCTTGGGTGTTTTTAGCTGTGTGTTTTAGGTCATTGTCCTGTTGCAAGACCCATGACCTGCGACTGAGGCCAAGCTTTCTGACACTGGCCAGCGCATTTCTCTCTAGAATCCCTTGATAGTCTTAAGATTTCATTGTACCCTGCACAGATTCAAGACACCCTGTGCCAGATGCAGCAAAGCAGCCCCAGAACATAACAGAGCCTCCTCCATGTTTCACAGTAGGGACAGTGTTCTTTTCTTGATATGCTTCATTTTTCGATCTGTGAACATAGAGCTGATGTGCCTTGGCAAAAAGTTCCATTTTTGTCTCATCTGTCCATAGGACATTCTCCCAGAAGCTTTGTGGCTTGTCAACATGTAGTTTGGCATATTCCAGTCTGGCTTTTTTATGATTTGTTTTCAACAATGGTGTCCTCCTTGGTCGTCTCCCATGTAGTCCACTTTGGACGGATGGTGCAATCCGACACTGATGTTCCTTGAGCATGAAGTTCACCTTGGATCTCTTTAGAAGTCTTTCTGGGCTCTTTTGTTACCATTCGGATTATCCGTCTCTTTGATTTGTCATCAATTTTCCTCCTGCGGCCATGTCCAGGGAGGTTGGCTACAGTCCCATGGATCTTAAATTTCTGAATAATATGTGCAACTATAGTCACAGGAACAGCTAGCTGCTTGGAAATGGTCTTATAGCCTTTACCTTTAAAATGCTTGTCTATGGGCAGTGGTGGCTCAGTGTGTTACAGGCTCTGAATTATGGATCGGAAGATCTGCGGTTCGAGCCCCAGCTCCGCCAGGTTGCTGCTGTTGGGCCCTTGAGCAAGGCCCATAACCCTGTCTGCTCCAGGGGCGCAGACCCTGCGCTCTGACCCTGGCCCACTAACAAGAAGTTGGAATATGCGAAGAATAAAGAATTTCATTGTGCAGTAATGTATGTGTGACCAATAAAGGCTAACTTAATTTTCTTTCGAATCTCCTGAGACAACTCTTTCCTTCGCTTCCTCTGGTCCATGTTGAGTGTGGTACATACCATGTCACCAAACAACACAGTGACTATCTGGAGCCCTATATATAGGCTCACTGACTGATTACAAGATTGTAGACACCTGTGTTGCTAATTAGTGGACACACCTTGAATTAACATGTCCCGTTGGTCACATTATTTTCAGTATTTTCTAGGGGTACCATAATTTTTGTCCAGCTCTGTTCCATGAGTTTTTTTTTTTTAAATAATTCTGTTGAAGCATGGTTGAAAAGCAATGTCTGACTTTCATTGGTTAACATTCATAGAATTTTTTTAAAATTATTATTTTTGTCAGATTAAAGTTATTTATGTGACCATTGTGAGTTTTTCTTTCATTAACTGAAGGGTACCAACAATTTTGTCCACGTGTGTAGCAGCCAGCTTCGCTACTCTGGGCCGTACCCTCGATCCCCCCCCCCCCCCCCCCATTATTGAAGGGAGCCCCCTCTCCCCTCTCCTCCGAGAGTCTAGAACTTTTTTCACTCTAAACGCGGGCGTGCCCTCTATTTCCACAACCCCGGGGAGCGAAGGCAGCACTGCGCCTTCGTCTAACGGCCCCCAAATCACCGGCCTAAGAAAAGAAACATGAAAGACAGGATTAATACGGATATGATTGGGGAGCTGGATTTATTTGAACGAGGATAGGGAATGGACCAATGTATTTGGAGTGAGCTTACAAGAGGGGAGGTGGAGGTGTCTAAGTCACTCCGCAAAGTCGCATTCTAAGTCACCAGAAGCTTCATTCCAGAAGCTGGTATGTGCGAGTTAGACCAGGATGACCTGCTGACAAATTCAAATGTGCATCTATGGTTACCTTCTCACGAAGTGACTCCGGAACTTACACTCGATCCGGAGGACAGCTCCTAGGCGGGGGATCAGACCGCGCCTTTCGAGCCACCAGGAGCGACGCGGGCAAGATGGCCTCCGGATTTAATGGTTGTTCTGGTGGCGGATAAAAACAGGACAATGCATCTGCTTTTTTATTCTTTGAACAAGGGCGATACGTGATTTTAAATTGGAACCACGTAAAGAACAGTGCCCATCGGGCTTGACGAGGATTTCGCCTTTTAGCTTGCTGGATGTACTCCAGATTTCGATGATCTGTGAATACGGTGAATGGATGTTTAGCTCCCTCCAGCCAGTGCTGCCACTCCTCTAACGCCGACTTTACTGCTAGCAGTTCGCGGTTACGGATGTCATAGTTGCGTTCGGCAGGTGTTAGTTTATGAGGAAAAAAAGCTCAAGGGTGGAGTTGTTCTGGATTGCCCTGGCGTTGTGACAGCACTGCTCCTATTCCTACCTCCGACGCATCAACCTACACTATAAAGGACTTTGGGTCTGGTTGTTTTAAAATAGGCGCCGTGGTGAAAGCTGTTTTTAGACGCTGAAATGCCGTACACGCTTCCGGGGAAAACTCGTTTAGGCATTTCGGCTTACCTTTTAGTAGAGATGTGAGAGGTGCGGCCACTTGACTGAAGCCCCAAATAAACCGCCGATAGAAATTGGCAGACCCAAGAAAACTGACTTGGGTTCCGGCCATTGTTGCACCACCGTGACCTTGGTCGCCTCCATCCCGACCCCCTGTGGCCCAATAGATGAGGAATACAATCTCCTTCTTGTGGAAGTCGCATTTCTCTGCCTTCGCATAGAGCCTGTGTTTGCGCAGGCGATAAAGGACGGCGGTCACATGACGGATGTGATCGGCATATGACCGTGAGTATACTAGAATATCATCTAAGTACACTATAACAAAACGGTTAAACATATCCCGAAACACGTCATTCATAAACCCCTGAAACACCGCTGGTGCATTTACCAATCCATAAGCCATCACATTTTATTGGTAATGTCCCGATGTAGTGCTAAACGTAGTCTTCCACTCATCGCCTTTACACAAATACACGAGGTTACACGCGCTGCGGAGGTCGAGTTTAGTAAAAATGGACGCGCCTCGGAGTTGGCCGATGGCCACCGGTACCAGGGGCAGTGGGTGCTTATACTTTACAGTTACCGCATTGAGACCGCGGTAATCAATACAGGGGCGTAAACCCCCACCTATTTTTCAATTTAAAAAAAAACCTGCCGAAGCGGGAGATGTGGACCTGCTGATGAGTCCTTGCTGGAGAGCCTCACTCACATTCCTCCATGGCCCGGGTTTCCTCCACGGACAATGTATAAATGCGTGCGCAATGCATGCTGAAGTCTCGACAGGCGAGTTCCAGTTGGACATCGCGTTGTTGTCCCCAGAGGTACTCTCGCAGCGGTGTGTCATCCTCAGGGAGGGGAGTCCCTGCTGCGACCTGGAAGGTCTGTTCATCTGTCATGTCTGTTCAAGAGGCGGACGCAGATGAAGGGTTCAATAAGTGAAACGTTTATTTCTTTATTTTTTTCTTTTCTTCTCGCAGTCACACGTCAAAAACAAACTAAAACTCAGACTAGGTGCTCTGGGCTGGAGCTGCAGGCAAGCTTGGTGAATAGAAAAGTCCTGGAATGGCATAGCCTCTCTGGCTGTAACCGGAAACGCCAAAGGAGTGAGAGTGCCTCAATCTTGAACTCTTTATTCTAAAACTCCAACAAAGGACGCTCGACCCGCTCTACAGTCACGGCTCAGTCCTGAAAGGGAGAAACAACGAACGGTACATGCACACGCAACACAGTGGAGAACAACAGTGAACAGACAAAGAGCTGCGGGACCGACTGGTATAAATAGAGTGACACATAAGGAAGACACAGGCGAACTTGATTAAGTGTTAAAGTGAAACACGTAGACAGACTAGGGGGAGACAAAGAGGCGGATCAGTAATCCGGTGAGCCAGATCTTATCCCCCGGGACTGAGGTGGCACAGGTGTGACACACATCAAGTCATGTTTTGCTCTGTAGCTTCTAACATGTGTACATCTGACCCAAAGACTCTGTGAGAAAATCATCAGTGGGCAGTAAAAAAAAAAAAAAAACTTCCTCCTCAGGACATTGATGATGAACATAAAACTTCTGCTTCAGTCTCACTATTAGAGAATGTAGCACTATGCGGACGTGACTAGTTTTACTGGGGGAAGTTTGAGTTCGATTTTTTTTCAGCTGACGTCTCTCATTTCATGTTTGGATTCGGAGGGGACTAACATCTCTGTGTTTATTACAGAGGTAGGCGTATCTGTGTTTTACATGTGGGCGTTGCATACGACCACTTGTTGAAGATGCGTGGATTGCGTATGGTCATACTGGCGCGCTAGAGATTGTACGGTAGTTCACGTTCTTGTACGGTAGTTCACAAGAAAACGTGTTTCAGAAAAAAACATTTTCGGCAAACACAGACATTTGCATTCGGACGGGATTAGATTTCTCAGAGGACCTTTGAGTTTGCTGAAAAACAGTAGGTAATTTGCTCTGGAATTTTTTACAGAGGTCGTGTGAGAAAAAGACAGAGATGGCAGATTCGGACGGGATTAAAATCACATAGTACCTCTGTGAAACAGAAATTTCTCAAACGTCCACTCAGTAAAACTAGTCCTGTCCGAATAGTGCTTTACTGAGGAGCAGGTCATGTGACTCTCAGAGAGATGATCTTACCTCAGTCTCTCCAGTTTACAGTTAGGATTCTCCAGTACAGCACAGAGACACTTAACTCCTGAGACTCCTATTTTTCTATTAGACAGATCCAGTTCTCTCAGGTGTGAGGGGTTTGATCTCAGAGCTGAAATCAGAGCAGCCCAGCCTTCATCTGACACACCACAATTATACAACCTGTAGAGAGACACAATGACACACTCTTCATCATAAACTCATGACATTTAGTTTCTTTCAGCAAGTGTGTGTATATTTACAATATATTAGCATAAGTATGCGTCGGTGACAGGAAAAGAGTTTGTAGAAAGAGGTCAAAGGTAAGAGCTAAAAATCTGATCAGCTTTAATGTAATCAGTGATATGATAATGTAATATCAGGCTAAAGCCAACATACATACTGTATCTGCCTGTCTCTCTTTGCCTAATTAATGAAGTTTTGCAGTGTGATTGGTTGCTTTTTTGCTTTCTAGTCAACCATGCAAGTGGCGCAAAAAAGTTAAATTTGTGACGACTGCAGCGTTGGATTAAAGTTATCTTGTTGTTTTGGGATGAAGATAATCAAATTTAATTTAAGAGTTCTGTATAGTGTGGCTTTGAAAAAGAAGAGAAAAAAGGTCATGGGGAACAAGGAGTTGGTCCTGTTGTTCCTTGTAAACAGAAAACATCAGCGACAGGTAAACAGTAAAGGTTCCTAAGTTAATGGCTTGATGCTTTTCCATGGCTGCAGTACAAACTAGACAAAGATGTTATGCTGTGCAATTATTGCAAAGAAGCGGGTGCAGAATTAACAGAGCCAACAATGTTTGTGTGCAGGAACTCACACTTCAAGCGAGAATTGCTAGTACATTCCCAGCGCCATTTACACCGCAGGGACGCAATATAATAATCCTCACACACTTCAGGCGGCCGTTAACAGGCAAATAAGCCTTACAAACGCTGACGCTCTCTGACAATTAAAAATCTAATGTAACACAGCTTGTCTGATAGCGAAAAAAAGATCCCATTTTACGAACTGATTGCTGTTCACTGAGTGTCAGGAACATTAACTGTGTTCAGCAGTCAGTTTAGAGATATTAAAAAGACAGTTCACACAAAAATAAAAATGCTATTATTATTTGCTTTTTCTCTTGTCATTCCAAATTTATTCTTTTACGTTTAGAACACACCTAAAGTTATTTTTAATATTCTGGGTATACAACATTAGGGTGCGTGAATGATGACAATTTTAATTTCTTGGTGAATTGTCCTTATAAATATATTTGAGCACTACAACAACATCTGTACATTATTTGTGCATATAAAATTTATGCATGATATTTTGAGGACAGCCTGTGTAATTGTTTTCAGAAACTGGAAATATTAAATGTTTATCTAAAGAACAAAATCTACAGGTAAACACAATGTTTCTGAGCTCTCTTTTCTCATGCACTCCATACTTGTGTATGTTATGTGACACATTAATACTGCATTGTTTACGGAGAACAAAACACCCCTAAACTCCAAAATTTTTGGCTATGATTTATTTATTTTTTATTTTTTTGGAGCACAAGTGCTGTCGGTAAAAAAAGTTACCGTAGAGTCCTGTTGAGTTATGGTGCAAGTTAAACTTCAGGTACATACAGTATCCAAGTTCTGCAAATGTTTAATTTAATACATCTGTCTCTGTCAGGCTCTGTTGAGCCTAATGCTTTTCCATGGCTGCAGTACAAGGGAGGGAAAACGTGCAAAATTATTGAAAATAAAAAGGCACTAGATGCTCATAACTTCTAATCAACATTTTTATTTCATTTATGGTGCAGGTTAAACTTCAGATTTAAATACGGTATCTGAGCACTGCCAAAGTTTCATTAAATTCTGTCCCGACAGTTTTGCTCTGACAAAATCTGGCTGGAAAGAAAGAAAAACATATAGACATACAAACAGAACATTTTCTGAGACTTGTTTCGGTCCTCCAATGTGTGAACCATAAAGATACATTGGAGAGATGATCTTACCCCAGTGTCTCCAGTTTACAGTGAGGATTCTCCAGTACAGCACAGAGACACTTCATTCCTGAGTCTCCTACATCGTTATACGTCAGATCCAGGTCTCTTAGGTGTGAGGGGTTTGATCTCAGAGCTGAAGTCAGAGCAGCACAGCCTTCACCTGAGACACCACAATCACGCAACCTATAGAGAGACACAATGACACGCTCTTCACCAGATTTCAATCTTCACTTAAGACTTAATTTAAAGCTGATGTTTGTAAAAATATTTCATTCAGAATGACATCACCTGCCCTGCTGAAAAATCCAGCATAGACCAGCATGATTTATATGCTGGGCCACCAGCAAGGTTTTGGTAGTTAAAACTGGTTACCACTTTAGCTCATTATCTTGTTTTTTAATAGCTAATACTGAAAATAATACGTGATGTAAATACATGGACCGTATAGTGTTATCTTTAAATGCATTTACATACAAGAGACAAAAATAATCAATTTACCAAAAAAATGTAAATACATTATTTTACATTCATTAAATATCTGTGGGTTGTCTAAAAACACAACATAAACGTTTTATATAAAGGCACTTTTTTAAAAAAGTAATCAATAATAAATGTAATTTATTTTAGTAATAAATGTTCTCAGTTTATTTAATCCATATGAATCTAAGGAGAGATACAGTCTTTCTGCCACACTTCATTCACTGATAATGACCTGAGGCAGTTTAGATTTACCTCAGAACAACACTGAGACTCCAACAGAGAACGAAGGAGGAGAATCCAGCAAGCTGTTACTATGGGTATAAGTTATTAAATCTTATATAATCCTCATTCTGATAATATAAAACTAATATAAATTTATTTTTCCTCATTTTCTTACAAGCTTTTGCCAGTTTATGTGAAACATTGTCATTTAATGCCACTTACATGGTTTGATTAGCATGTAGATAACACTGCTAAATCATGCTAACATACTGCCTTATGTAGCTTAACACAAACAGGTTAACTCACAGGTGGCTAAGTTAATGCCTTACAGCAGGGGTGTCAAACTCAGTTCCTGGAGGGCCGCAGCCCCACAGAGTTTGACACCCCTGCTTTACAGTATGTAGATTACAGATGGTTGTCAGTATCACCTGATGTGTAAATGTTTATAATATATTCACCCCGTTTGGTTGTTATGGTAGCTATAGATAGCAGTCACTGCTATCTATAATGTTGTCTTGTATATAATGTATATTCATGTCTTGTATATAATGTATATAATGTGTGTATATATATAAAATGCAAACAAGCAGGCAGGATACAGACGGACCATCACTATGTCATGGGAACCTCGACCACGACAGAGGTCTGGATTCGGGACGGATCTCTTGTATTTTTTAAGCAGTTGACTACACAATAAGCCTTCACCTGTGACTGCATACAACCAGCACATGGACTGACCTCAGATGCCAGGAATGTTGCCACTGCTGGTCACAGGGTCTGTGTGAATTGCAAATCAGTTTATGGTAAGCAGCCATAAACACCATGGAATTGCCATGTATGCGATGTTCACTTGTGTCTTGAGTTAAATAAGAACTGCTTTTCGAGAGTCACAAAGATGTATGACTGTGTATAGGGTGTAAAAGTGGGCTTTTACAAACCTAACACTCTTTCTTCATAGTGCACTGTTCCTGTTCGCACTGTTTTACCCTGAATGTCTGTTTGCACGGCCATATTTACAGTATGCCAGAAATGTGCCTCCTGTTTATAAGATAATTTGTGTTCCTCTTCCCTCAATCATGGACATTTACTTTGCACTAGGTGAAAGAGGTGACATTTATACTGTATGTTTATAAGTAAGAAAAATACACAAATGTCAGGACATGTCAGAACTACTTCAGGGCCCATAAACCTGCAGACCCCTAAATAAAGAGTGAGGGCCACGCTCACTCATTTACACTCCTGTGATCTGAAAGTAACTGTGTGAAAGTGTCCCTGAGAGGTTGGTCTCATGTTTTGTTTTTGTTATAATTTTTTTTATCAAAACTTATTTGCTGTTCATTATTAAATTATCATATTGTTACAAATGTGCATAATGTATATATTGTTACATAGTACATAATGTTAATATTGTTTGTGTTGGTCAATAAAGCTGATTTTATACTGTTTATTTTATGTTTTATATTTTACATATTGGATGACAATCTTCCATGTATTCTGGCTTTTATACCATACCAACATTAGATGGGTTGGTGAACAGCATAGTATCATGGCACTATAATGCTGGTCACCAGCATACCAGCAAAATGTATGCTGGTATCCTGTGGATCAGCATCAATAAAGTGACCAGCATACCAGTACCAGCATACCAGCACCAAAACACAACATATGCTGGTCCATGGTGTTTTTTTCAGCAGGGTGTTTATTCTAATTAAGAATATTGTCAGGCTCGGTAGAGGGCGTTGTGGATCCAAGTGCAGAGGTTTGGAGTGTATGCTGATTGAAGTGACGTTAAAGCGTGCTTGTGACTCACTTCGTGGTGCTTTGAAGCTGTATTGTGGGCTGTATTGTGCGCTGAGCCGGCGTGTAACCTGAGCTGTGTGCCGGCGCGAAAAGCCTGAGGCGTAGTGAAGCCGGAGTATGCAGTGCTCCTCTGGGGAATGCGGAAGTGTGCAGAGCCGGCGTGTGACCTGAGCTGCGTGTCAGCGCGAGAAGGCTGAGGCGTAGAGTGAAACCGGGGCATGCAGAGCCGGCGTATGGATGACAGCGTGAGTTCGGCGGGGAGCGAGGATAAATCGTGGTCGGAGAGCAGGCGAAGGTCGTGGCCGGAGTGACGAGAGAAGGGTCCGTAATCCAAAATAGTGGTCGGGGAAGCAGGTAAGCGGTCGGCAACGGGAAATATCGAAACAACAAATCCAAATCGAGAGGCAGAGACGTGGTCAGAGAAAACAAAGCGAGGTGAAAACTAGGCAGACAGAGACGGAAGGAAACGCAGGTGAATTGAAGCTGGTGAGGCGCACAATAAACTGGCGACATGACGGAGTCAGAGCGTGGCTTAAATGGGATAGGTAATTAAGTCAGTGATAGGCAACAGGTGTGGGAAAACAGGAAGTGAGATGAAAGAAATGCTCAGGTGATCATGACGGGGCTGTGGCTTGGCGTGACGTGACAGTACCCTCCCCCCTACGAACGCCCCCAGGCGTTCTAGCGGGTGCTTCGGGGTGGAGTCTGTGGAAGTCTGTGATCAGGGAACGGTCTAGAATGAATTTGGCGGGTACCCAAGTTCTCTCTTCGGGGCCGTAACCCTCCCAGTCTACTAAATATTGGATCCCCCGTCCGCAGCGGCGAGACTTGAGGAGACTCCGGACAGTGAATGCTTCGCCCCCATCAATGAGTCGCGGGGGTGGCGGAGGTTGGGGAGGTGTAGACAGTGGGCAAGAGACCAGGCGGCGAATCTGGGAGACGTGGAACGTGGGGTTGATTCGGCGCATGGAGAGGTAGAGACAGTCGGACGGAGCACGGGTTGATGATGCGGTTAATAGTGAAGGGGCCGATGAACCTTGGGGAGAGTTTTTTTGAGGTGGTCTTGAGGGGTAGGTCATGCGTAGATAGCATTACCCTTTGGCCTATCCGATACCTTGGAGCTGATGATCGGTGATGGTTAGCGTGACGCCGGAAGGAGCTAACGGTGCGCAAAAGATGGTTGCGGGCCCGCAGCCATGTCCTCTTGCAGCGACGGACAAATGTTAGGGCAGAGGGAACAGCCACCTCCTCCTCCTGGGTGGGAAAAAGGGGAGGTTGGTAGCCAAGGCAGCAGTCAAAGGGGGACATGCCTGTGGAAGAGGTCGGTAGTGAGTTGTGGGCGTACTCAACCCAGGGGAGGAAGCGGCTCCAAGAGGACGGGTCCCAAGAGGCCATGCACCTTAGGGACTTCTCTAGTTCTTGGTTCATCCGTTCGGTCTGGCCGTTAGTTTGAGGGTGAAATCCAGATGAGAGGCTGGGGGTAGCGCCGATAAGGTTACAAAAGGCTTTCCAGAACTGGGCTGAGAACTGGGGTCCCCTGTCCGAGACAATGTCGATGGGGACCCATGAAGGCAAAAAACATGGTTGACCTGGAGCTCTGCTGTTTCTTTGGCTGACAGGAGTTTGGGTAGTGGGATGAAATGAGCTGATTTGGAAAAACGATCTACAATGGTGAAGATGCATGTATTGTCCTGTGATGGTGGTAATCCGGTGACAAAATCGATGGAGATGTGAGACCAGGGGAGGTGAGGGATGGGGAGAGGTCGAAGTAACCCTTCTGGCGGTCTGTTTGTGTTCTTGTTCCTAGAACAGACATCACAGGAAGCCACAAAATTTTTAACATCCTCCTTGATGGTGGGCCACCAAAAACGTTGGTCTATGAGAAAGAGGGTGCGTGCCACTCCAGGATGGCAGGCCAGCCTGGAACTATGGGCCCAGTCCAACACTTGAGGGCGCACCTAGGCAGGAACAAAGAGTTTGTTGGGGGGAACGACACTTGGGCCTGGTTCTTGCTCGAGGGTCTACTGAACAAGATGTTCCACATCCAGTTGGGTCGTTGCCACGAGACAGTGGGGGGGAAGGATTGTTTCTGGCGAGGATGTGTCTTGGGAAGAGGAGAACTGTCGTGAGAGGGCATCAGGCTTGACATTCTTGGAACCAGGGCGATAAGATAATGTGAAAAGGAAACGAGAGAAGAATAGTGACCATCGTGCCTGACATGAATTTAGCCTCTTAGCAGTCTTTAGGTACACCAGGTTTCGATGATCCGTCCAAACAAGGAAGGGATGTTCTGCCCCCTCCAACCAATGTCTCCATTACTCAAGTGCCAGCTTGACTGCCAGAAGTTCGCGGTCTCCAATGCCATAGTTGCGTTCAGGGGGTGTGAGACAACGGGAGAAAAAGGTGCAAGGGTGGAGTTTATGGTCCTTGAGGGACCTCTGTGAAAGGACGGCTCCAACTCCGGTCTCCGATGCGTCTACCTCCACAACAAACTGAAGGGCGGGATCCGGGAAGATGAGGATGGATGCCGTGGTGAAGCGGTGTTTGAGTTCCTTAAAGGCCTCCTCGGCCAGGTAATTCCATTGGAAAGGAGTCTTGGAAGAGGTGAGTGCAGTAAGTAGAGCTGCCACCATACTATAACTTCGGATGAAGCGACGATAAAAATTGGCGAACCCCAGAAAACGTTGCAGCTCCTGCCTTGAAGAAGGTTCCGGCCAGTCCGTGACAGCTTTGACCTTGGTGGGGTGGAGGTGACATGGAATTCACATTTTTCAGCCTTGATGTAGAGCTTGTTTTCCAGCAGCCGCTGAAGAACCTGGCGTACATGGCATTCGTGTTCTTTTACAGAACGTGAAAAAATTAGAATGTCATCCAGGTAAGCAAAGGCAAAAACACTGAGGAAATCCCTCAGGACGTCATTGATGAGGGCCTGGAACACGGCTGGCGCGTTGGTCAAACCGAACGGGACTACTAGGTATTCATAGTGGCCTGTGGGTGTGTTAAAGGCAGTCTTCCACTCATCACCCTCCCTTATTCTAACCAGATGGTAGGCATTTCTTAAATCAAGTTTGGTGAATACATGGGCATCTTGAAGGAGTTCGAAGGTCGAAGACATAAGCGGGAGGGGCTAGCGGTTCTTTATGGTGACCTCATTCAAGCCTCTGTAATCAGTACAGGGTCTGAGGGACTTGTCCCTCTTTTCTACAAAGAAGAATCCTGCGCCCGCCGGTGATGACGATGGACGAATAATCCCTGCTGCGAGTGATTCATTAATGTATTGTTCCATGGCCTCTCTCTCTGGGCGAGAAAGGGAGTAGAGTCGTCCCTTGGGTGGAGAGGTTGCAGAAAGCAGGTCAATGGCGCAGTCATAGGGGCGGTGGGGTGGTAAGGAAATGGCCCGTGACTTACTGAACACTTGCCGTAAATCATGATATACAGTGGGAACCTTGGTTAAGTCGGGGATTTCTTCTCGTTGTACGGACAAGGTTCGGCACCTAGGGGCGGAGTGTAGACATGTGGAGAGGCAGGATGCTCCTTCTAACCCAATCGATGTGGGGGTTGTGAAGTCTTAGCCATGGGAGTCCCAGAACCAGAGGTGCATGAGCATTTTGGACAATAAGGAATGAGATGGTCTCGATGTGATTTCCAGAAAACTGTAGGGTGATGGTAGTGGTGCGATGGGTAATGGGGGTAAGTCTACTACCATCAAGGGCCTGAACGGTAAAGGGTTGGCTCAGAGGTGTGAGAGGGATTCGGAGGTAGAAGAGGAAATTAGATTCTGGTCAGCCCCGAAGTCCACTAAGGCATGAGAAACGTAAGACTGATCACCGTGAGTGATGGTTACTGAAAAACATGATCGCTGGTCCAGGGAAGAACGAGAAACTGGGCCCCCCTGCATCCCCAGAACTACGGGGGGGCCTGACCTTTTAGTGGACAGGTTCGAACGACATGGCCAGTCTGACCGCAGTAGAAGCAGGCGCCGACGTCTCTGCGGCGCTGACGCTCCTTTGGAGAGATGCGCGTGCGACCTATCTGCATGGGTTCAGGGGGTGTCTCAGGAGTGACCAAGGCAGGCACCAAGGTGTGAGATGCGAGAGTTGGCTGGCGTTCACTTCGCCGAGTCCGTCTCCGGGCATCAATGAGCCCCTGTAATTCTGAAGGAAGCTCCCGAGTCGCCAGCTCGTCTTTAATTGAGTCTGTGAGTCCGTGGAGGAAGCAATCAAAGAGCGCTTTTTCATCCCAGTCACTAGAGGGAGCCAGGGTCCGGAAATCTATGGCGTAGTTAGATACTGAACGGAGCCCCTGGCGAAGTTGAAGTAATTGGCTTGCCGTCTGGTGACCTGAGAATGAGCGGTCGAAAACCCTCCTCATTTTATCCGTAAAGGTCTTAAATGTAAAACAACATGGAACTTGGGCATCCCATAATGCCGTCCCCCACTCTCTCGCCTTTCCAGTGAGAAGGGTGATAATGTAGACAACCTTGGAGCGTTCCGTGGGAAATGACGTGGCTTGTAATTCTAGAACGAGGGAGCATTGAGACAAAAAAGAACGACAAGTAGCTGGGTTCCCATCATAAGTAGGTGGAGCAGGGAGATGTGGCTCCTGGGCCGGAGAAAATACCGGAGGAGGAGGGGTTCGGGGAGTAGGTGCAGGAGGAGGTCGGTTTTGAACCTGAGCGGAGAGGGATTGCAGAGTTTCGGTGATGGTTTGCAAAGTATTAGTGATTTGAGTAATCTCCTGTTGATGAGTGCCAAAACTAGGCAGATAGAGACGGAAGAAAACGCTGGTGAATTGAGGCTGGTAAGGTGCACAATAAACTGGCGACATGATGGAGTCAGAGCGTGGCTTAAATGGGATAGGTAATTATGTCAGTGATAGACAACAGGTGTGGGAAAACAGGAAGTGAGATGAAAGAAATGCTCAGGTGATCATGATGGGGCTGTGGCTTGGCGTGACGTGACAAATATAATTTAAAATGATCATAGTAGGCCTTATATTTTGTTTCTCTCAGCAGATGTGTGTATATTTACAGTATATTGCTGCACAATTAAAAAAGTTTAATTCTAAAACATGGTGAAAATTAAAAGTCATGAATTAAAAGATATGATGTAAAGTATAAATCATTAAACTTAAAAAAGAATGCATGTCTTTTGTAAACCAACTGTTTGCGAATAATAGATTGTTTCATTATAAATCTACTGGAGAGTAAATACGTTTACAATTTGGATCCATCAGGTTCTACAGGTTTAAGATGTAAAATTCAGGGTAAATTAAAATTCTAAAAAAAAAACTGACATAAAGAGAAAGATGTCAGTTTTTGCACAAACTCAGTGTTTTGTGCATTTCAGCATGATCATGTAAAAAAGTGTGAAAGTGAATCTATGAAATTAACATAAATTAATTAGAAGTTTTACACATTTACACAAATCATCAGTTTTATACATTATTTTGCCGTCCCCTCAGAAGCAGGTGTAAATTACCAGTGTTGTTGGAGCGGTTGCCAGGTCTCTAGTTTTAATGTGGAATTGCTCTACATCTGGAGTAATATCTTTAGCTGTGGGTTGGAGCTTGGAGATTTTTTACATACATTATTTTAATCATATCTGTACAGAGCTTGTGGAGTTAATGTTCACTCTGCATGTCATGTAATGCACCACTGTTGGTGGATGAGGCATTCTCTGTGTGTTGGAAGTTGGAGCCCTATGATTCGCCTGTGCTTCTCAGGCAGGTGACACAACCAGGTAATTAAAATGTCAGGGTGTGAAGGGGTTGGGGTCAGGCTTCCAAAGTCTTTCTTTTAGAACTCACTTAAACTTATTTTTAATATTCTGGGTATACAACAACATTAGGGTGCATGAATGATGACAATTTTAATTTCTTGGTGAATTGTCCTTTTAAATTTATTTGAGCACTCCAACAACATCTGTACATTATCCGTGCATATAAAATTTATGCATGATATTTTGAGGACAGCCTGTGTAATTGTTTTCAGAAACTGGAAATATTAAGCACAATGTTTCTGAGCTCTCTTTTCTCATGCACTCCATACTTGTGTATGTTATGTGGCACATTAATACTGCATTGTTTACGGAGAACAAAAAAACCCTAAACTCCTAAATTTTTGGCTGTGATTTAAAATTTTTTTTTTTTTTTTGGACCACAAGTGCTGTCAGTAAAAAAAGTTACCGTAGAGTCCTGTTGAGTTATGGTGCAAGTTAAACTTCAGGTAGATACAGTATCCAAGTTCTGCAAATGTTTAATTTAATACATCTGTCTCTGTCAGGCTCTGTTGAGCCACGCCTATCACGAGGGAAAACGTGCAAAATTAATACAAATAAAAAGGAGCTAGATGCTGTGGCATAATCAGGCACATAACTGCTCATAACTTCTACTCAACATTTTGATTTCATTTATGGTGCAGGTTTACCTTCAGGCTTAAATACAGTATCTGAGCACTGCCAAAGTTTCATTAAATTCTGTCCTGACAGTTTTGCTCTGACAATCTGGCTGGAAAAAATGAAAGACAGACAGACAGACATACAGAAAATTTTCTGAGACTTGTTTCGGCCCTCCAATGTGTGATACATTTGAGAGATGATCTTACCTCAGTGTCTCCAGTTTACAGTGAGGATTCTCCAGTACAGCACAGAGACACTTCACTCCTGAGTCTCCTACATCATTACCGGACAGATTCAGTTCTCTAAGGTGTGAGTGGTTTGATCTCAGAGCTGAAGTCAGAGCAGCACAGCCTTCATCTGAAACACCACACCACTTAAATCTGTAGAGAGACATAATGACACACTCATCACCAGATTTCAAACTTCACTTAAGACTTACTTTAAAGATGATGTTTGTAAAGATATTTCATTCAGAATGACGTCACATGTTTATTCTAATTAACAATGTAAAAATTATCATACTGAGTCTTTTTTTTCTCTCAGCAGATGTGTGTATATTTATACAAAGTAGTATATTGCCGCATGATTCAAAAAGTAAAAGGCTAAAACATGGTGAAAATTAAAAATCATGAATTAAAAGATATTATGTAAAGTATAAATCATTAAACTTAAAAATAATTCATATTCATGTCTTGTGTAAACTAGATTGTTTGCAAATAATATATTGTTCAATAACTATTGCTTAATAATAAATCTAATCTACATGTCTTTGGACTGTGGGAGAAAACCCACCAAGTACGGGGAGTACTGTTAATTTTGCAACTGCACCATTCAGTTTTCTTCATAAAGCTGTCTGCCATACTGTAGATTGCATATCATGTATCTCTTTTTTTCCTCTTTTTCATTCAACAATGTGCAGTCAGATTTTATATTTCATTCTATACCTAAAACAAATAAATTTTAATGACCAAGAGAATTGTATACATTCCTTAGTTTTAAAGGTAAAATACCCCCACTGATATCGGACTGGTATCGGCATCGGACGATACTCATAATTTTTGGTATCAGATTGTTTTTGAAAAAATGGTATCTTTGCATCCCTATTAGTTACAGTGTTTTATAAATTTCACAGTAATTTCAGAAACACTGCGCATCAAGTCATGTTTTGCTCTGCAGCTTCTCACATACGTACAATCTTCCTCCTCAGGACATTGACGATGAAACTAAAAGTTCTGCTTCAGTCTCACTATTAGAGAATGTGTCTTACTGAGGAGCAGGTCATGTGACTCTCAGAGAGATGATCTTACCTCAGTGTCTCCAGTTTACAGTCAGGATTCTCCAGTACAGCACAGAGACACTTCACTCCTGAGTCTCCTACTTTATTATTAGACAGATCCAGTTCTCTCAGGTGTGAGGGGTTTGATCTTAGAGCTGAAGTCAGAGCAGCACAGCCTTCATCTGAGACACCACAATCACACAACCTGTAGAGAGACACAATGACACACTCTTCATCACCTGATTACTTCACCTAAGCTGATGTTTGTAAAAATATTTCATTCAGAATTACATCACCTGTTTATTCTAATTAACATAGTAAGTAAAAATGATCATACTGATATTTTGTTTCTCTCAGCAGATGTGTGTATATTTACAGTATATTGCTGCACAATTAAAAAAGTAAAAGTTTAAACCATGGTGAAAAATAAAAATCATGAATTAAAAGATTAAAAATAATTCATATTCATGTCTTGTGTAAACCAGACTGTGTGTGAACAATATATTGTTCATTAGCTATTGCTTAATTATAAATCTAATGGAGAGTAAAAAACGTCTTCAATTTAGATCCATCAGGTTCTACAGGTTTAAGATGTGAAATTCAGGGTAAATTACTATTCTAAAGAAAAACTGACATAAAGAGAAAGAGGCAGATGTGCTCCGTGTTTGGGATTTCAGGATGAATCATGCAAAAAAGTGTGAAAGTGAATCTATGAAATTAACATAAGTTAATTAGAAGTTTTACACATTTACACAAATCATCAGTTTTACACATTATTTTGTCCTCGTCTCAGAAGCAGGTGTAAATTACCAGTGTTTGTGGAGCAGTTACCAGGTCCCTGGTTTTAAGAATTGCTCTACTTCTGGAGTAATATCTTTAGCTGGATTGGAGCTTGGAGATTTTTTACATACATTATTTTAATCATATCTGTACGGAGCTTGTGGAGTTAATGTCACTCTGCAGTTCATTTAAAGCACCACTGTTGGTGGATGAGGAATTCTCTGTGCATTGGAAATTGTTGAATAGCTCGATTTTGGTAAATAACTAGGCTATGACTCTAAAAAAAAATGTGTGATGACAGTGCTGATGTGAGCCCTATGCTTCTCAGACAGGCGAATGTGAGCCCTATGCTTCTTTATTCAAAGAACACGAGGGAACCATGCAGGGCATTCCTCAATAAAATAAGTCCTCCCAATGAGACTTTGTACCGGAACTCCAAGGTTTTGCAATAAAGAAACCCTCAGCAGAAGTTTCAGAGCACTCCCATCGGTAACCAAGCAACCGAACTGCTTCCCCGAAAGACGTCATCTCAACAACAACACACCAAACAATCAGCAATGCTGTAATTGCATTTGCTACCGGCAAACCACAGAGGAGACTGAAACATAATGCAAGTAAACAAACAAAGCTTCATACCTTGCTGAAAATTGGTGCTCAATTTAAAATGAAAGATTAAACCCAAGACTCTGCTCCTGTGACTTTCCCCGGTCTAGTAAACTGTAAAATAACTAAATTAACTTTGACCCTCCAAACTGTTTGTGTAGTGGAAGTGGCTGAATAGCTTGATTTTGGTAAACAACTAGGTTTGGATATATGATGATAGTAAACTCCAAGTGACACCTATGTTTTTCAGGCAGGCAGCACAACAAGGAATTTAAAAATGTAAGGGTATGTGAGAAGAAGTTGTGTGACTGGATCTTTCATCCATTCTTCAGCTACCAGATTATGCGGATCTATGCTTTTGATCTCTAGCAGTTCCTCAAAATATTTCTGCTTGGCATTTAACTTCTCCCAGTAAGGTCCCTTTTCTTCAGGTTTACCCTTTTTAATTTTGAAAGAAAATAGCATGTCACAAATATGAGAAAAATAACAAACCGCTCTCAAATCACCAGCATTAAAACCAAAGATGGCGGTGATTCCCAAAAAGCAATGAAGTATGAAAACAGTGTTATGTAACTTCACATTATATTAAAATATACAGTAGTGATCAGGCACTGTGATCTCCTCCTGTTCTCAACTTCAGCTCTGTGTTACTGTATGAGTGTATTGAAGTCAGTGAGTTTATTTTTAGATATTCTTTATTCATGTCAAACTGTGAACTAATAGACTGCATAGTTTAAATACTGCATCTATGATGCATATCTGGCAACCCTGTTTATAGCATCTAGATGGAGAAGAATGTTCACTGACAAAATGAACAATATTTCAGCTTTAACACCAATAAAAGGTTTCTCATTTGCATTTCCCTGCTGCTTTTAAATCCTACAGCTCACACACAGTGCATTTAGTTTGTGTCCCAGGTGCAGTTTGTGTGATTAGTTACAGTGTTTTAGTAAATTTCACAGTAATTTCAGACACACTGCAGTCACATCAAGTCATGTTTTGCTCTGCAGCTTCTCACATACATACATCTGACCCAAAGACTCTGTGACAAATCATCAGTGTGCAGTGAAAAGAAACAATCTTCCTCCTCAGGACATTGATGATGAACCTAAAACTTCTGCTTCAGTCTCACTATTAGAGAATGTGTCTTACTGAGGAGCAGGTCATGTGACTCTCAGAGAGATGATCTTACCTCAGTGTCTCCAGTATACAATCACAGTTTCTTCCTCAACTACCAATTTATGAAACTCATAACAGGCAACAGAGCAGGAACAAAATGAAGCATTTATCATTAGACACCATAACATCCATAATGGAATCACCAACGCTAGCAATTACCAATGCTAGGTTACAAAAAGTGCACACTGATAAACCCATTGGAATCAGATCACAATTTAATTTTTTTGTTTTTTGTCTAAAATTATTGGTTTTAATATTCCATTTATTTTATTGATTACAATTTTCACTTTTTTATTTTCTAAATATATACATCTAAAATCTATACATGTATACATATAATAAAACTGTAAAGTTGGTTGTATACATTGAAGATATTTGTGAAAAATTATATGGGGGAGGACGTAAGATGAGTAATAGAACACATCAAGATGGTGCATGCATCACGTAAAAATATCTGAATTAATTTCAATGGGGTTTTCACATGTGTATTTGGCCAAGCTTGAGGTAACATACAGGCTTTGTTTCATCGCAGGAATAGAAGATATTCTACTAAATTTTAATGGGAAAAGCTCTTATTTAAAATAAGTGTACTTTCATTAGCACAGATGGTGCTGGACGTATTCTAAACTTTCTACTAAGTGGTACAGAGTAAGAAATCATAAAAAAAAAGTAAACCGACCTTTAAAAAATCATTAGTTCATCTCAAAATTCAACAGATTGAGCTGTACATTTTTAATATGCGCTTTTAAATCTCACACATTCGTTCCACACACTTTACAGTAACACAAACAATTTTAGTTAATTCCAAACTTCAACAGATGGCATTCATGAGTATGCATTTGCGTTGTACTTACTGTATGACTATCCTAGTAGTTGCTACAGCACCCCAAACCCCTACAAGTTACTGTGACTCTCAAAAAGATGACTTTACCTCAGACTTTCCACTTCACTGTGAGGATTCTCCAGTACAGCAGAGAGAGTCTTTACTCCTGAGTCTCCTAGTTTACTGTTGGACAGATCCAGTGTTTTCACAGTCAGATGCAGTTCTCTCAGATTGGAGGTTTCTGAGTTGAGTGCTGAGCCCAGAGCTGAACAACTGTTCACTCCAACTTTATCACACCTGATACTGAAGGAAATACAATAATACATAATGAAATAAAGTTAGAGCAAATAATCAAACAACTCCTCTAATATTTCACTTTTTCTTATTTTACATATATTAAAAGTACAAACACCAGTTACACAATATGATCAAAGGGACACTACAGCTAAAATTGTAATTTTAACTGTCATTACATCTGCTGTAAACATCTCTTGGGTGGCTTATTTCCATATGTGTAATGCCCCTGAGTTTTAACAGATACAAAATTGGATTTAATCACTTTTTTAAAATGAAATATTTTTAATCTGATCATTTTGTTTCTTACTGCAGCCTCAAGGCATTTGAATGTCCGTGAGGCTGTAGTCCTTCCAGTATATCGTAACATGTGCAACGTAAACACTTTTCTTGTTATACTGAACTTTTGGCCTTATAGCACAGAGTTTGACCACAAATCAGTCCTTGCATATCTTATATCTTATATATATATTTGTGAAAGAAATTATATGGGGGAGGACGTAATATGAGTAATAGAACACATCAAGATGGTACACGCATCACGTAAAAACGACTAAACAAATTTTAATGGGGTTTTCACATGTGTATTTGGCCAAGCTTGAGGTAACATACAGTACAGGCTTCATTTCATCACAGGAATAGAAGATAGTCTACTAAATTTTAATGATTAAAACTCTTATTTAAAATAAGTGTACTTTCACTTAATAAGTGGACTCAAATGAGCATGGGTTCCCTGTTCAGTCTGGTTCCTCTCAAGATTACTTCCTTTTTTTTCATTTCAGCGACTTTTTTCTTGCCACTGTCACCCTCTGCTTGCTCATCAGGGAAAGTTATACACATTTGCTCACATTTTTTATTTCAACTTATTTACATTTTTTTCCCCGTAAAAATGCTTTGCGACAACGACCTTTGTTAAAAGATCATTATAAATTGAACTTTGTTTTTCCTATATTTAATTTTTTTCCAATTATATTTTTTTAAATTACATTTTGTGTATTTCTATCTCCTACTATTTTTGTCCAAATTGTACCATATTTTACAGGTGGTATCTGTGGACCAAGCCCAAAGGAATGTTATTTTGTTTTCTGATTCAACAAATAATTTGTCTGTCGCACTGCAACAAACATGGCGGTAAACATTGTATCTCCACAATGGTTTATAACTTTCATATCCAACTTTGTATTCACTAGATCCTGGAGACACAATTCAAGTTTTATACGAATTGGCTACTGAGGTGATGCTGCAAACCTGAGATTTAAGTATTAAAATCTCCACAGGGGTTGAAGATGTTTGCAAATAAGTTGTTTTTCAGCCCCAGTGTTATGGGTCCTAACTGTCCATTGACTATGAAGGTGATATGCTAAACCAGAAGTCAAAAGTTTCAGTACATGTTAACATCGGTTGAAAATGTCTGACTCCATTCAAATTTGAAACCTGAACTAGTCTTTCATCACAGTAGTCAGTAGTCAGTAGCTGATTAATTTGGGATTTTGAAATTTGGGATTTTGAAATGTATGTAAAGTGGAACCTCGGATTGCGAGTAATCAGATCGGTTTGCGAGCCTTCCACAAGACAAGCAGAATTTTTAAATAAATTTTGTCTTGATAAACGAGCAAGTCTTGATATACGCATGCACTTCTTGTTTTGACGCCGAGAGTAACGTGATCACAACTGAGACAATGTTTTTTCTTTTATTTTGTGTTTTTATACAGCATGTGTGCTCGCGAGTGGCGGGGTATGAGTGTGTTTATTTGTGCGCGCGTGTGTGTGTGCGCGCGCGTGTGTGTGTGTGCGCGGAGGTGTGTGTTTGTGCAGAGGTGTGTGCTCGTGCGGAGGTGTGTGTTCGTGCGGAGGTGTATGTTCGTGCAGAGGTGGGCGTGCAGAGGTGTGTGCTCGCGTGGAGGCGTGTGTTCATGCAGAGGTGTGTGTTCGTGCGGAGGTGTATGTTCGTGCAGAGGTGGGCGTGCAGAGGTGTGTGCTCGCGTGGAGGCGTGTGTTCATGCAGAGGTGTGTGTGTGTGTGCTCGCGCTCACGTGTATGTGTGTGCGCTTGCGCACATGTGTGTGTGCTCCCGTGGAGATGAGTGAGTCAGAGAGAGTGAGTGAGTGTGCGCGCAGATGTGGGCGTGTGTTCGCGCAGAAATGGGCATGTGTGTGTGTGTGTGTGTGTGTGTGTGTGTGTGTGTGTGTGTGTGTGTGTGTGTGTGTGTGTGTGTGTGTGTGCACGTGTGTGTGTGTGTGTGTGTGTGCGTGTTCTACAAAGTAACCCCCGCCGCCTTCCTCCTCTCTCTGGTCTCAATCACTGGAGCTAGGATTCTTTTTGTAGTAAAGTTGGTTTACTGTTTACCTATCCACTAGATGGCAGTTGTGAATAATGGTAAGGATTGCCATGTTCAAAAAGAATGGAGAACAAGCAGCTGACCTTGGGAAGCAAAGAGCGTGTATGTCTGTAATTTTTATTATAACTATTTCATGCCTTTCTGTTGTTGTCAACAAAGACATACGTTACAGAACTGTTGGCTCTGCGCTACTACACTTTTTTAAAGGTAAATCTGCACTTTACCTTTTAAAAGGTAGAGTGCAGTTTAACTTGTTTTATTTATACTTTATATTTTGTATTAATTCATTTTATATGAATATTTTTGGGCTGTGGAACGAATCATCTGAGTTTCCATTATTTCTCATTCGCTTTGATATCTGAGTGTTTTGATATACAAGCACAGTTCCAGAACAAATTATGCTTGCAATCCATTGTTCCACTGTATCTTCATGTTGATTTAAGCTACAATCATAAGACTTCAAGCAAATTATGCCTTTATCCTTTTTAGAAATTTTCCTTTTGAGCCCATGTTGTCTGATATTTTGTCATTCTGTCATCCTGGAGAAGCTACATAAAAGTCTTCTCACATCTCCTCATACAAACTTTGTCCAAATTGAGCAAATTTCCAAGTAAGACACATCTATCACTAAAGCTATCACTTTGTGTTTCACCCAAATGAGTGTCAAACAACAAGCAGGAAGTTTGTATTGCATTTTTAAGCATTGCCTTTGTAAATGTTAATTGAAAGAGAGCCACATGGTGGCCATTGCAACTAATTGCCAAACCAATGCACCAAATATTCAACATTCAACATTTAATTATTTCAAGATAGTGAGTCATAACTGTAGTGTTTTTTCCTTACAGTAAATGAAATCAGCTGGCTCCTATATATCTCCTAAATACCCTTTAGTCTTACAGGTATATCCTATTAGCATGGGATTAGTATTATCTGGCAACCTCGTGTTATTTAAAAATTACACCCACCCCACCGCTTCCTTGCATATACTTCCAAAGCGCTCTAATGCAGCCTCTATTATTGGCGGAAAATGGATAAAAAGGTGCAAAAAAAAAAAAAACCTTGAAAAAATTATATATGACCTTGCCAAATCCTGGCGAAATCAGACATGCTGATTCGTAGGGACTGACATCACAGGACCTCTGGGTTCGGCAAAATATGGAAGGTCATTTGGAGAGGAATTTTTACTTTACAAATTACAGACATAGGGGATTAATATCACATTCACATTTGTTTATTTGCTTAAAAAATAATGTTGTTCTTATTGTATGTATATTTTATTTTAATGAATTTTCAGTAACTCCACCCTGAATCATGCTGAGGTCAAAACATCCCACAGCAAAAATTAGTGGAAATGTTTTCAGTTTCTCTCTTTCTAACACTGTAACAGTAGAACAGTTATATTCAGCTTTACTTACATTGCTTTTCTGGATTCTGCAATCACAGGCATCAGCTTCAGAAGAACATCATCTGTTATCTTATCTGGACTGAAATATTTACTCAGGTCAAATTCCTTCAGCTCTTGTGCTGATGTGAGTAACACAAACACCAGAGCAGACAGATGTGATGAAGAGAGTTCACTTTGTTTTCCAGTTTTCAGGTAGTGTTGGATTTCCTCCACTAGAGAATTATCACCCAGTTCATTCAGACAGTGGAACAGATTGATGGATTTCTTTGTAGGAATATCTTCACCTATCTTCTCCTTAATGTACTGAACTGTTTCCTCTGTGCTCTGGGAGCTACTTCCTGTCTGTGTTATTAAGGCCTGTAAGAGTTTCTGATTGGACTCCAGTGAGAGACCCAGAAGAAAGCGAAGGAAAAGATCCAGATGTCCAGTCTGACTTTTTAAAGTTTCATCTACAGCATACTTGTGGAAATCTAAATCTGTAATTTCTTCCTTCTTCTGTTTTGAAGCTTGACGCTTTTTAAGAACATTTCTCTCCTTCATCCTGAACATCAGGTGCACATACAGAGCTGCGAGATGTTCCTGAATGCTCAGATGAACAAAGCAGTACACTTTACTCTGGTGAAGCCCAAAATCCTCTCTGAAGATCTGCGTACACACACCTGAGTACACTGCTGCTTCTCTCACATCAATGCCACACTCTCTCAGGTCTTCCTCATAGAAGATCAGGTTCCCTTTCTCCAGCTGCTCAAAAGCCAGTTGTCCCAGTTTAAGAAGCATTTCTTCATCACTCTCCTGCTTCTTTGAGTACTTTTCTCTTATGATGTTTATCTGAATGATGAGGAAGTGTGTGTACATTTGAGTCAGAGTCTTGGGGATCTCTCCACTCTCTGCTTCACCCAACATTCTCTCTAGAACAGCAGCTGAAATCCAGCAGAAGACTGGGATGTGACACATGATGTAGAGGCTTCTTAATGACTTCAGGTGTGTGATGATGTTATTGGTCAGGCTCTGATCACTGATCCTCTTCCTGAAGTACTCCTCCTTCTGTGGGTCACTGAACCCTCGTACCTCTGTGACTCGATGGACACACTCAGAGGGGATTTGATCAGCTGCTGCAGGTCGGGAGGTGATCCAGATGAGAGCAGAGGGAAGCAGATTCTCTTTGATCAGGTTTATCAGCAGCACAGGCACTGATGCAGATTCAGTTACATCACACACCCTCACTGTGTTCTGGAAATCGAGAGGAAAACGACACTCGTCCAATCCATCAAAAATGAACAGAACCCTTACAAAACTTAACATTTCCATTTCTTTTGTTTCTTTAAAAAAGACATGAAGGAGCTCCATCAGACTCAGTTTCTGGTCCTTCATCAGATTCAGCTCTCTGAAAGGAAGTGGAAATATGAGGTGGACGTCCTGATTTGCTTTCCCTTCAGCCCAGTCCATAATGAACTTCTGCACAGAGACTGTTTTTCCGATGCCAGCGACTCCCTTTGTCAGCACAGATCTGATGGGTTTGTCTTGTTCAGATAAGGGCTTAAAGATGTCACTGCATTTGATTGGTGTTTCCTCTGTTGTTCTTCTCCTGGACGCTGCTTCGATCTGTCTCACCTCATGTTCTTTATTGACGTCTCCACTGTCTCCCTCTGTGATGTAGAGCTCTGTGTAGATCTCATTCAGGAGTGTTTGGGTTCCCAGGTTTATTATCACTCCATTCAAGAACTGAAACTTCTGCATCAGATTTAATTTGAACTTTTTCTGGAATTCATCAGCAGATTCTGGGTACCTATAAAATGAGACATGGGGTTCAATAATTAATCTTTAAGATCTCATTTCTTTCTGCACAATTATCACTGATAGCGCTTTATAATGTTCTCACTATGTTTGTTGTTTTATTCTAATCTATGTTTTCTATAATCTAATCACTCTGTAGTTAATAACAGCAGAGATGTTTATAACACCAGTGTGTCTACTTTTTGCCAGCTATAAATGTGTGTAAGTCACATGCTGCAGACGTCAGAGTTTTGATTAACGGAAGATTTTGTTTCACATTCATCAGTACAGGAGATTTATTGGCTGAGTTCTTTAGGTGCATTAGTCTATATGCATTAAATTGTAGGTGATGTCATTATTGAAAGGACATGGAATGGAATTGTGTTCTGGCCAGTGATGGGCTCATAATCCAGCTGGTAAAGTATTCTGAGTACTGAAGTTTCTACGTTTTGATCTGGCACATCACCCGAGCTGCTTTAGTTCATTAGTTGCATGTGAGAGATGTCTATGTTGTTGGTTTTGTTGTTTCCTTTTTTTGTGTAAGTGAGAGTTAAAAATGATTCACACTCCTGTTATATTAAAACCTCTGTTGGCTGCACTGTTTTATCAGCGCTTTCTGTTCAAGGCTCCTTTCTCCCCATTGTGAACTATTGTGAACAAGTTACACTAGTAGCCTTTTCAAAAAGCCACCCTGCCCGATCCGTGCGTGGAACATTATCCCCCACAATGACATGGTAAATGAAGCCCCATTTAAGCGTTTATCATTAAATAAAAAAAAATAGTGGAGTTTGTTCTCACCACCATCACCCTCGGCTTGTTCATGAGAGACAATCTGATCATTTTGTTTTATACATATTTCCATAATTTTCTTTCCATTCTGTAAAGCTACTTTGTGACAATAATCATTGTTAAAAACACTATACAAATAAAATAAAATCAACAAAATTTTAAAGGTACCACAGACATAGTGTAACAGATATAGTGCTTTAGTATTTAGTTTCTGTGTGTCTAGATGAATTTCCCTTTAACTGTGACTTCAGCTGTGACATTAACAGTGAGGAGACGTTACCAGTGTAGAGGTGAGGAGACTCCAGCTTTAAAATTATGAGGAGGCTCCATAGACTCATCACTCTTCATGGAGATACAGCTGGGTGCTGCTGATTCTGATCTCTCTCCCTGGAGTTTACTGCACAACATTATTTAAACTTGTTAATTTATTGATAGATATGTTTTACTTACAATGAACAGAATTTTTTTTTTTTTTTGGTGAGTATTATTTTGTCAATAATAGTAAAACACTTTACTATTCGTACTTTTAAATTACTTATTTCATATGTGCTCACTTAGTAATTTGGATATGAATATTTAATGACTGAAATGCCTTTATATGGTAGGTTACCATTTTTTAGAGGTTGGGGACACGTTATCAGTGTCCTGATTAGGAGTCTCCATCTTTGAAAATTTTATCTACAAACTAGCAGTTGAGATCCTGAAAAGTCTGATCTCGGTAGATTACACTCCTGGAAAACACAAAAAACAAATGTGTAGTTAAACTTATACACAATAATTTTCACATCTTTGACCTAAACAACATTTGTCATCATTTGGTTTAAAAAAAATATATATATGGTACAGAATTAAGCTATCAGCCTGGACACCAGGCCTGACCAGGCCTTTTTTTTGTGTGTGTGTTTTTTACTTCATTTGCCAGAATTCACTGCACCTTGGTTAATTTGTTTGTTTGTCACCCGGTTATTTTGTTTAGGTTGTTTGTATTTCTTCATCAATAAACAACTTAACATCTGTAAAGAAAACACCGTGTGTGCATCCATCCTTCCAAACCTGACAGTCGTCTAGTAGGGCGTTGTTGCTTTTACAGAAACAGATGATTAGCCAAATGCACAATGACAAAAAGCTCCTGTACAATCTAGGGCTGAAACGATTCCTCGAGTAACTCGAGTAATTCGATTACAAAAAATAATCAAGGCAAAATCTTCTGCCTCAAAGCTTTTTTAAATTAATTTAAAAAACTTCCGTTATGTTTTTGCCCAATGATGTGTTTGGTGTGACACAGCGCGCTTCCGGATGCAAGCCGCCAGTAAACACAGACAAAGAAGAACCGCTTACAGTACATCATAAACAGAGTGGAAAAAGACGCAAACAGTTAGCTGTGTATTGATTTGAGGGAGCGTTCTGTTGTGGGCTGCAAAATGGAAGAGAGCGATAAAAAAATTTATCAGTGAAAAATGTTTTCAGCAGCAGGAAACATTGCTTCAAAGCGCAGGGCAAGCTTCAGTTCGGAGCATGTTCACATGCTTACCTTTCTTCATTGCAATCACACGCTCCTTTAAAGACTAGTGTGCACACACATGTCCATGAGAGAGACATTTATATTCTGATGAATGTATTTAACTAAAACACAATGTATGGTCTCTTGTTCCTGTCCATGGATTTTGCATCCTAAATGTCATCACAAAGCATTTCAGTAAGAAGTCAGTAAAGGCTTATGTTATGCCTCAGCTGTAGATTTTGAAACGTTTATTTATTTATTTATTTATTTTTATTATTATTTTTTAATAATAATTTATATTTTTAAATTAAGTCATTTAAAGTACCCTTTTTTTTTAGTTTTTGCATCTGAGAAAAGGCTTTAAAATGAGAATGTATGGCACTGTAATGCATTTAATTCTTCTCTCTCAACTTTAAGCTGTTCCTTGTATTGTGAATAATGACAATGTTTATTTTTGATAAAATGCGTTATGCATTTAAAAAATAAAAGTAGATTTTTCTAAAAAGAAAACCAATTAATCTTTGTTTCTCTTATATATTTTACATTGCTGTTTAATTAAGCAAAAGTACATTTTATCTGATTAATCAATTAAATTTTTGGTAGAATACTCAATTACTAAAATATTCGATAGCTACAGCCCTAGTACAACCTCTATATAGTAATATCAGTCTTATATAGTAATACCCAACCAATACCTGTGTCAGGTAGTACCGGTACCCCACACGTTGTTTTATCGCAAATGTTTTATTTACAATATATCCGCATTGAGTCAAGAACACTGACTGGAACATGTTTAGGGAGGCTGCAACTTACGGCGACTTCACTGACTTGGAGGAGTACACGTCATCAGTGACCAGCTACATCAACAAGTGCACCGATGACGTCACTGTCTCCAAGAATATCATCTCACGACCAAACCAGAAACCGTGGATTACTGCGGAGGTGCGTGCACTTCTGAGAACCAGAGACTCTGCCTTCAAAGCGGGGGACAAGGCGGCCCTAAGAACAGCAAGGGCCAAACTGTCCTGGGCCATCAGAGAAGCGAAGCGCGCACACGCCCAGAGAATCCACAAACACTTCAGGGACAGCGGTGACACACGGCGCATGTGGCAGGGTATACAAGCCATCACTAACTACAGGACTTCATCACCTGCCTGTGACAGTGACGGCTCCCTTCCAAATGCGCTGAACAGCTTCTACGCACGGTTCGACATGCAGAACGACGTGGCGGCGAGGAAGACCACCCCTCCTTTGAACGACCAGGTGCTGTGTCTCACCATGGCTGATGTGAGGAAAACTCTACGTAGAGTCAACCCACGTAAAGCTGTTGGACCAGACAACATCACACACAGAGTGCTCAGAGAATGTGCAGAACAACTGGCAGATGTTTTCACCGACATCTTCAACATCTCTCTGAGCAGCGCCATCGTTCCCACATGCTTTAAGTCTTCCACCATCGTTCCCGTGCCGAAGAAGTCTTCTGTGTCCTGTCTCAATGACTACCGCCCTGTTGCACTCACACCCATCATCATGAAGTGCTTTGAGCGGCTCGTAATGAGACACATCAAGACCCTGCTGTCCCCCTCACTAGACCCACTGCAGTTCGCCTACCATTCGAACCGTTCAACGGACGACGCCATCTCCACCACACTCCACCTGGCACTGTCACATCTTGACAAGAAAGACACTTATGTCAGAATGCTGTACATAGACTTCAGTTCAGCATTCAATACAATCATTTCCCAACACCTGAACACCTCCCTCTGTAACTGGATCCTGGACTTTCTGACCGAAAGACCTCAGGCAGTGCGGATCGGGAACTACACCTCCAGCACCACCACACTGAGTACTGGGGCCCCCCAGGGCTGCGTGCTCAGTCCCCTGCTGTTCACACTGCTGACTCATGATTGTGTAGCGACACACAGCGCCAATCATATCATCAAGTTCGCTGATGACACGACCGTGGTGGGTCTCATCAGCAAGAACAACGAGTCATCGTACAGAAAGGAAGTGCAGAGACTAACGGACTGGTGTAAAGACAACAACCTGTCTCTGAACGTCGAAAAGACAAAAGAGATGGTTGTTGACTTCAGGAGGACACGGAGCGATCACTCTCCGCTCAGCATTGACGGCTCTTCTGTGGAGAACGTCAAGAGCACAAAATTCCGGGGCGTCCACCTGGAGGAGAACCTCACCTGGTCCCTCAACACCAGCTCTCTGCATAAGAAAGCTCAACAACGTCTTTTCTTCCTGAGAAGGCTGAGAAAGACACAGCTTCCACAACCAATCCTCACCACCTTCTATAGAGGAACATCCTGAGCAGCTGCATCACTGTCTGGTTTGGGAATTGTATCATATCAGACCGCAAAACCCTACAGCGGATAGTGAGGACAGCTGAGAAGATCATCGGGGTCTCTCTCTCCCTTCTATCGAAGACATTTACACCACACGCTGCATCCGCAAAGCCACCAGCATTGTGGCTGACCAGACACATCCATCACACTCACACTACATCACATCACTCTTCATCCTCCTGCCTTCTGGAAAAACGTACCGAAGCATTCGGGCACTCACATCCAGACTGTGTAACAGTTTTTACCCAGAAGCCATCCGTCTCCTCAACACAAAGAGACTGGACTGATAAACACACACACACACACACACACACATCACTCAGACGAACTAAATAACATCTGGACTGAACTGATAAACACACATGCACAATCACACTGAAAAACATCCATCTCAATCTGCTCATACCTACCTACTTGTGCTGCTCTTCGCAATTTTTGCACAATATTTATTTCACTGCTATTTGCACACAATATTCTTGTCACAATGTAAACTGTTTACTGCTGCTCTTCCCACTACCTCAATTCATACGTCATCAAAAAAAAAAAAAAAAGTACTGTTATGTGTTACATTGTTGTGTCTGTCATGTACCTCTTTGTTTGCACATTTGCACGTGCACTTTGTCTATTGTGTATTTTTGTATAGAAATTTGATAGTTTTTTTAGGTTAACTTAAAAATGTAAAAATTTGTGTTGTAAATTTATGTTGTTGCATGTATGTAGCACCTTGGTCCTGGAGGAACGTTGTTTCGTTTCACTGTGTACTAACTGTATATGGTTGGGATGACAATAAAAGCCTACTTGACTTGTACTTGACTTGGCATTGTTGTTATATAAAGTAATTAGTAATAAATAAATCACTCACCTTAAAGGATTCACCCGGCGCTGTTATGTTACATTTATATCTTTTTACATTTTCCCTGATAAAACATAAACATTGTGTTTTAACTTTTCTAACACTTCCGCAAAATGGGGTCGAGGCTGAAAACCTTTCACTTTCGATTCGTTACAGCCGATGGCTGTGTTCCAATCCGAAGTGTACTTTACAGTGTGATCCCTACTTCCTACTTCCTGTGCAGAGGATGTGCACCTATGAGTCGGCGGAGCATCATTTTAATCTGTAAAGGGTCTACGTTTATTTATGAAAACTCACAATATGAACAAAACACAACGTGTTTTTTCTAAACTAAAGACAATATACAAGGTGCACTTTCAGCCGTCTCAGTCTCTTTGAATATCTTTCTGAAATGCGTCACTAAAATTAACTGAAACTCCGCGAATACTGCACACACCGATAAATGAAATATATCTATAGAAAGATTTAAGGGTCTACTTTTAAATGAAGCAAGTTAAATGCTGTATATAAAATATTTTCAGTCCAAGGAGAGGCACAGTCTTTCCGTCGCACTTCATTATCTGATAATGACTTCAGACAGAACACGCCCACACACTATTCACAGGGAAAACAGTCTATATGCAAGGCCACACCCCCAGATTCAGTGAGTTTTCTGCATCTTTTGAAGATGTCACGCGCTGTACAGGCTTCTAGAGCTCTACAGAATGTTCTGGACAGTGGGAGGAGTTTAACTTTTCCTCAGAACTACACAGAGACTTGAACAGAGTATGGAGGAGGAGAATCTAGCAAGCTGTTACCATGGGTAAGTTATTAAATCTTATACAGTGGAACCTCGGATTGCGAGTAACGTGGTTTATGAGTGTTCCGCAAACCGAGCAAAGATTTTTAATCAATTTTTATTCGGAAACCAAGCAAGTATTAGTTTACGAGCGCCGAGTATCATGGATCACACATGCGACTCTTATTTAAAAAGCGAGGTGGGGAGAGGGAGGAGGAGTGTTACTGTATAAAACGAGGCAAGGGAAGGGGCTAATTCCACACACACACACACACACACACACACACACACACACACACACACACACACACACATACACACATGCGCGCACGCAGCACCTGCGCGCACCAACGGAAACACTTATCTGTCAGGATTTATTTGTACTTTTTTTTAAGGTAAAGTGCAGATTAATTTGTTTTATTTTCATTTTATAGATTGTATTAATTATTTTTATGTATTTACTTTTTGGGGCTGTGAAATGAATAATTTGAGTTTTCATTATTTCTTATGGGAAATGATGATTTGGTTTACAAGTATTTTGGAATACGAGCCCACTTCCAGGACGAATTATGCTCGTAATCCAAGGTTCCACTGTATAATCCATAATCCATGTATAAAGCAGCGTCTAAGCCAAATCGCAAAACTAGAGCCGTAGTCAAAAGAGGAAGCGTTAAATCGGTAACCGGGAAATCAAGCAGCGAAGCGAAAGTCCAAAAAAAACGTAAAACAAAAGCCGTGGTCAAAAACAGCACACGGGAGATCAAACAGCGAGGCGAACAAATCCGAAACGTGAGGCGAAAGACGAGAAACTGAGAAAACAGAATAAACTTGGCAACGCGAAAGCAATGAAATAAAACGCGAGAGAATCGAGGCAAAAATACACACGATAATCCAGCGATTGAAGCAGCGCGCGGTGCGTGCTTAAATCGCTGGAGTAATCAGCGGAGGATAGGAAACAGGTGCGCAGGAGGGGCGAAAACAGGACCGTGGGAAAAGACACCTGACAGGTCGGAAAAACAAAGGCACATGTCAAAAGTGAATTTTTTCAGGCCGTGAATCCTGACAAAATAACTTAGTAGCCTTCCCTGCTTAAACACCCACTTGATAATTTTGGGGGGAGATTTAAACTGTGTTTCTGATCCAATTTTGGATCGCTCTAGCTCTCGTGTTGTGTCCCAGGCTGCCATGTCTAAAATATTTTTTGATTTCATGTCACAGAATGGCCTTGTAGACTCATGGAGATTCCATAATCCTGTAGATAAAAAATACTATTTTTTTCTCAGGTGCATCATTCATATTCTAGAATTGATTATTTTTTCATTGACAGTCATCTTAATCCTTCTGTTGTTTCTTCATCTTATTTCAGTACAGTGGAACCTTGGATTACGAGCATAATTTGTTCAAGAAGCAGGCTCGTATTCCAAAACACTCATAAACGAAATCAAATCTTCCCATAAGAAATAATGAAAACTCAAATAATTCGTTCCACAGCCCAAAAAAAAAATTAATACAACATATAAAGTAAAAATAAAAAAAAATTAACCTGCACTTTACCTTTAAAAAAAGTTACAATAAATCCCAACAGATAAGTGTTTCCGTTTGTGCACGCAGGCGCCGTGTATTTGTGTGTGCATGTATGTGTGTATGTGTGTGAAATTAGCCCCTTCCCTCGCCTCGTCTTAAACAGTAAAAACCCTCCTCCCTCCCCCACCTCGCTTTTTAAGTTTCACAACAAACACCCACAACGGAAATACTGTTTTAACGGAAAAAAGAAATCTCTCTAATGACACTGGCGTTAGCGCAGACTGACAGAATCAGTGCTGTAAAGTAAAAAAAAAAAAAAAAAAAAAAAAATGAACCAGCACCTTACCTTTGGAAAGAATTGTGACAGAGCAGAGTTTCTGTGTAGAGCAGAGTGTGTGTGTGTGTGTGTGTGTGTGTGTGTGTGTGTGTGTGTGTGTGTGTGTGTGTGTGTGTGTGAAGCCAGGGAGGGGGGGTGTAAAGGCGAGAGAGTGTGTGTGTATGTCGGTGTGTGTGTGTCGGTGTCAAAAAAACTCGGCACTTGTAATCCAAGACATGCTTGTTTTTCAAGTCAAAATGTATTAAAAATCTTTGCTCGTCTTGCGGAACACTTGTAAACCGAGTTACTTGCAATCCGAGGTTCCACTGTATTGTAATTTCTTACCATGCTCCCTTATCACTGGATATCCAATTGTCAGCGCATAAACAGACCCCAATCGTCTTGCGGTTTAACACTAGAATTACTGACTTTTTTATTTTCTGGTGCATGTCCCGAGGTGTTATTCACCTCGGGACATGCTGAGATTTTCACAGTTCTTCAGCTTGATTCTCCTCCTGCTTTTGTTGTGCAAACCACCCATTACCTGTAAGGCCTGGCACATTTGCATTTGTTTACTCAGAGTAGCTCAGATCCAAGGCAGGCCAAACCTTTGTGTGTGACATGGAAACCTTTAGAAATGCCTGCCCTATCTATACAAAATATCCCACACATTGACTGACCTGCAAATATAAAAGACACACATTCACATTATATGGAAACACAAGTCTGTTTTATTTGTAAAAAAAAAAAATATGTGAAAACAGAATGAAAAGTTGCTAATACAATGACATGAATAAAATGAAAACTCATTTCATTATCCTTGGCCATCACTGAATTATAACAACAAAAGTGAATTTTGTTTTTGTGTGATCTCTCCAGCTTTGCATGTTCTCTAACTGTCTGTTCATGTTAAAATAGCAAAACATTTTTAAAAAATTCTGTCCCTCAGTTCCAGGTTCATCTCTGATCTGTCTTTATTAGTCCCACAAGAGGAAAATCTGCATTGTCATTGCAGAAAAGTGGACAGTGCAAGACAAAAGCACTATACAAACAAATCTGGAGACATAAATATGGACACATGTATTGAAAAATATTGGTGTGTATATGTATGTATATGTAAACAGATAAATATATGTATGTATGTAGGTATGTATATAGAGAGTGTATGTATATTATGTACAGAGTGAATATATAAATATATGTACAACATCGTGGATATATCTTTATGGACAGGCACGCAATGTAGTGACAGGGATTGACAAGAACTAATATTGCATATGAGAAATATTGCACATAGAAACTACCATGGTGTATTTAATGTGTGTGTTTGTTAGTCTATGTGTGTTGGGTCAGCTGCAGGGACTTTGTTGTAGAGTCTGAGAGCGATTGGAAAGAAAAGACCTTCTGAATCTTTCCTGTGGGGGTAGGAGTGCCTGTAGCAGATATTGGGGACTGCATGAGTGAGGGCAGTATGGGTGGAAAGGCAGGGCCAGATGAATCAAACCTGTTGAACAAGTTATTTAGTTCATTTGCCCACCTCACATCCCCCACAACCAGAGAGTTCTGTTCTTTGCGTGCCAGTTGCCCTCTGATTGCACTTCTAAACAAGGAACTCTGTTGGCGATTCATGCAGCCAAATGCAATCAGAAAACAGACAAATTTGCTGCGATCTCCGACATCTGGACATGCTTCAACAAGAACTGTGCTGAGAGTTTCACTCCAGGAGAACGCACGACCACAGGTAAACAGCTGTTCCCTACCAAGGTTCGTTGTCCATTCACACAGTATATCGCAACCAAGCCAGACAAATTTGGGATCAAGTTCTGGATGGCCACGGATTTGGAGACCAAATATGTCTGCAATGCATCTCCTCACTTGGGAAAGGACCCCAGTCGTCAGAAGTGAGAGAGGCTGGCAGAGAACGTGGTCATGAATCTGATGGAGCCATTTTTGATGATGGGCGAAATGTCACGATGGACAATTTCTTTACTTCACTGTCGCACAGACTGCTGCAGCGCAAAACAACGCTACTTGGCACGGTGAATAAACTCCGGTGTGAACTTCCTCAACTTGCAAAAGACACTGCATAGCGAGAGGTATTCTCCACTTCAGTGCTTAGAAGTGGCAGTGTCTCCTTGAAAATTTATGCACCTAAAAAAAACAAGACTGTGTGTTCCAGGTTCCATGCACCAAGACATGATGATTGGTGACGGCAGAAAGAGAAAACCCAACATGATAACAGACTATAACCACATGAAAGTATGTGAATGTGTGTATAATTTTACACCAGTGCTACAATGATTTCTGATGTGTACTATACAGGCCTATAGAAAAAAAGCACATATACTCATGACTCTCTCTGCTTTTACAGTGTGGTGTAGACATGTTGGACCAAATGGCGTGGATGTATTCCATAAGAGCAGCAACACGCAGGTGGCCAGTAGCGTTGTTTTTACAATGTGCTGTCCCTGGCGGAGGTGAATGCCTACATTTTGTACAAGGCATGTACAGGGTGGACAGGCAAAAGAAGATTGTTTCTGAGTCTTCTAACTAAGGAACTTTGTTGCCAATTCATGCAGCACAAGGAAATGCTGGCACACAGGTGAAGCTGAAGCTGCTGCAGCTGCTGTGCCAGGGTGCTTGCCAGGTGCAAGAGAGCTGCAGACTTGTGTATCCATATATTGTGAATGTGTGTCTTTTTTATAAATATGGCAGGCATTTCTGAAGGTTTCCATGTCACACACAAAGGTTCGGCCTGCCTTGGTTTAGGCTAACAAATGCAGATGTGCCAGGCCTCACAGGTAATGGTTGTGTTTGCACAACAAAAGCAGGAAAACAGTGGATTAGACAGATTAGAGTTACTGCTTTGTAGACCATCCTGTATGTTAGCTCTCCTTTCCACTTCCTTTCCAATCAAACCCGCTCAATACACTGATAACCCAGTGGTACTTAATACACTTAAGATTTGGTATCAGTTTAGATGGCACTTTAAATTTGAATCTGCATCAGCAATGGGTCCATTTCATAAAAATCATTTGTTTCCTCGTCACTTCTAGATTCAACAATTTCATCATGGCACGACAAAGGCATCACAGATTTTTATAATTTGTATGAAGATGGAGTATTTAAAAGTTTTGCTATTCTGTGGCTGACTACCACTCATTTATTTTTTTACTTGCAAGTTCGCAACTTTGTATCCAAGTGTTTTCCCAATTTTCCTTCTGTACCTTCCAAGCAGACCTGAGAAAGTCTAATCACATTTAATCCGTATCAGTGAGGTGTGATTTCAAGAATATCTGTTATTTTATCTTTTGGTGATTGTAAAATCACTAAACCAGATCTGCTTGGGGAAATGAACTGGGATTGCAGTTGAGTGAAGAATGGTGGGAGAAAGCCTTAGACAGAATACGCTCCAGAATAGGCACAACTTTTGGACAGGTTTTTTTTCAATCTCATATCCACTATACTCGGGGTACAGTTGAAGCCATGCCCATTAACTGCTATATTTGGCATTACAGATGATTCAGTTCCATTGAGTTCTGCACATAAAGATGTTATCGTCTTCTCATCTTTGTTGGCCAGACGTTCAATACTCTTACATTGGAAGTCTGTTAAGTGTCCCTCTATTTCTCAGTGGATTAAAGATTTGTTATTTTTTCTTAAGCTAGAGAAGATAAAATACACACTGAGAGGTTCTACTAAGTTCTTTCACAAATGGCAACCATTTATTGCTTATTTTGCAAATTTACAGATACTGCCTGAATAAATATCTAAACTGGGTCATGCATCGGAGTGTATGTATGACCAATCTAATTCACAAAGATTTGTTTGAGGATGCAGCTGTGTGTCTGTGTGTGTCTGTGTGTGTGTAGGTTTAAGTTTAGTTATGTTCGGGGTGGGTGGGGAGTTTTTTTTTCCTTCTCATTTTATCTATAATAGTAAAAATAATACTTTTTAATATATTTTATATGTTGTTTGTGTATGCCAATTGTTCAAAAAAAATGTAACATTTTATTTTATTTTTGGACAAAAGAACAAAATTAACTAAATGACAAAAAAAAAAAAAAAAAAAAAGATTAGTTTGTATCTCTCGTGCGTGTGTGTGTGTGTGTGTGTGTAACAAACATCAGTCTGGGTCTCATGCTCTCCAGCCCAACTTTAACTAAACTTTGACTAAATATCTTTATCATAAAATGACTAGAATATCTAACAGTATATAATGAGTGTAACACACTGCAGGTGCACTGACCGGGCCGCTGCCCTCTGCCATCACTTTCCGCAAAGCACTTTCTCCTGCTGGTGTTTCTCCCAAACAAGTCTCTTTTGCTTGTTGCCTGTCCTTAGCAGTGGTTTCCTTCACTGTGTGAATCTACCATGAAGGCCTGATTCACACAGTCTCCTCTTAACAGTTGTTCTAGAGACGTGTCTGCTGCTAGAACTCTGTGTGCCATTGACCTGCTCTCTGATCTGAGCTGCTGTTAACCTGCGATTTCTGAGGCTGGTGACTCGGATGAACTTATCCTCCGCAGCAGACGTGACTCTTGGTCTTCCTTTCCTGGGGCGGTCCGCATGTGAGCCAGTTTCTTTGTAGCGCTTGATGGTTTTTGTGACTGCACTTGGGGACACTTTCAAAGTTTTCCCAGTTTTTCGGACTGACTGACCTTCATTTCTTAAAGTAATGATGGCCGCTCGTTTTTATTTACTTAGCTGCTTTTTTCTTGCCATAATACAAATTCAACCTCTTTGAATGAGAAGGTGTGTCCAAACTTTTGGTCTGTACTGTAAATTTAAAGACATTATTTTTTAAAGTAAAATATTTCAGTTTAATAAATTCAGTAGTATTTACATTTCAAAACTAATGATTCAACAGTGATTAAATTTCAAAATATGTTTTTCAAAGCCTGATATAATTCAAATAATTATGATGCTAATTTGCTTCCATAAGGGTAGCATGTAGATAATACTGTTAAAAATGTTAGCTCCGGGTGGCTAAGCTAATGCCTTTACAGATGGTTGTCAGTATAAGCTGTGGTGTAAATGTGCTAATGTATTTCCCCCAGAAAATACATATTATTTTTGGTTAGCTTATGACACTGCTATTATTGTCGAAAAGTTGCTTTAACTATTGTCTTCTTTAGAGTATCTAGTGATAAAATTAAATCACTGAGTTTTTTTCAATGCCCAACTTATGTATCCACACTCTACCGGAGAATCGGTCAAACCTCTCCTTCAATGCTTGACAAGGAAGGAGTAAAAGACTCGCCCAACGTAACTTTTTAAAACTATACTTTCCATAACACAGTCACATTACATGAGTATGCAGTTAGGACAACACTTTATGTGTAATCTAGTTATATAAATCACATCATGCATAAAATGGAGCATGCATAACCTAACACAGATTAAAAGTCAGTATCATTTTTTTAAACATTCTGCTGCGATATAATAATCTTCAACCCAGATACTTTTTTTTAGGCCAGGCTAGTGCTTTTACCCAAGGCATGACTCATATTTAATCATATTTTTTGTCCTCTTCTGAGGTGCTTGAATCCTCTTCCTGTGAATCACAATCGGAGCCGTAAATGTCTTTATCATCGTTTAGGGGTGTTTTTTTCGTCTTGTCATCTTAATACCTCAATTTGTGGAACTGTAGCTCTTATTACTAAGGACTTTAATACAGGAAGCACACAACCGAATAACAATCCTCCCATTACTATAGAAAGTCCCAAGAACATTCCTAATTTAGCAAACCGTGCTCCCCAATTTCCCAGCTTCAGATCCAAACAGTCCCATATCTTACTGTCTCTCCCAGCATTAGTTGTGTTTTTTTAGTTTAAGCAATATAATTGATCTATTCTGTATGTTTTTTCGGTGTAATCAACATTATCAACTTTCAAGTTGGCAATTATTAAGCCTCTTCTTAAAAAATCGAATTTAGACCCAAATGATGTAATAAATTACAGACCAATTTCAAACCTTCCGTTTATATCAAAGGTATTAGAAACGATAGCATCAGCCCAAATATGCACATTCTTGCAGGAAAACGATATCCTAGAGGAATTTCAGTCAGGTTTCAGGCCCCATCATAGTACAGAAACTGCACTAGTTCATTGCAAATGACTTGTTTTTAGCTTCGGACCAAGGCTGCATCTCAATTCTTGTCTTACTTAATCTTAGTGCTGCATTCGACACTATAGATAATAACATTCTCATAGATCGCTTACAAAATCACATTGGTATTCAGGGACAGGCGTTAAAATGGTTTAGATCCTACCTGTCTGATCGATTCCATTTTGTAGATCTGAATGGAGAACAGTCTGGTGTAATGCCAGTGAAATATGGGGTGCCACAAGGGTCAGTTTTAGGACCTCTGCTGTTCTCAATATACATGCTTCCCTTGGGTAACATCATTAGAAGACATGGGATTAGTTTCCATTGTTATGCTGATGATACTCAGTTATACATTTCCACAAAACCAGATGAAATACCCAAATTGTCTAGACTAACTGAGTGTATTCAAGATATAAAAGATTGGATGACCGATAATTTTCTTTTACTAAATTCAGATAAGACAGAGATATTACTTATTGGCCCAAAAACCAGTACACAACAGCTCTCACAATTCCGCCTGCGTTTAGAAGGATGTACTGTTACCACCAGCTCGACAGTGAAAGACCTGGGTGTAATATTAGA